>PVJL010008731.1:0-64039 GCA_004026885.1 Lyroderma lyra
CTCCCCAGTCTCTCTCCCCTCCCCCAAACTGCGCAGCTCCGAATAGTCAGCAGGGATCGCGTCCCGCGTGGTCCGTCTCTGCTCCCTTCCCTCTCCCCGACTCGCCCCTTTCTCGCCAGCCTTCAGGTGTTTACTTGCGATTTGTGGATTTCTCAGCAGCCGGTTTGTCACTCAGGGTCCTCTTTCTTGGCTCCTGGACAGCCGTTCAATTGTGTTTTCTGGGAGAGGCTTTAGGAACCTCCTCTCCAGTCGCCATCTTGTCTTCTCCTCCTATTATTATTATATAGCAAAATCTAATACAGTATTTTTTTGGTTGCACTGAGACTATGGCAGTTTTCAATTGTCTTTACCTTCTACTTTCTCTAAATATGATAACATTAAGAGACATCTTTAGATAATTTGAGAATCTGAGTTTTAGTAGCATGATCTGAAAAGTTGTCTCATTTTTTACTTGTGTGGAAGCATTGCTGTGTATACTGGTGGAATAATTCATTTTATGGTGATTGTAATCTTAGTGGCAAAAAAAATTAGTGCCAGCAAATATTAACATCCTCTATTTCTTGAGTTTTACTTAAGGACATGTGGTTGAGTTCTGGCCAATGTGAATGTGAATGGAGATGTATCATATCTGCTCTTTGGCACTTTATTAATGACATGTTTTCTTCATTGCCCTTTTCTTTCTGTCACTCAAATTTTGGAAGCCACATATGACTAATATAACTAAAATAAATTAGCTTGATTACTACGAACTCTTCCCTAGTAAAGTTCAACATTTTGGGGACAGTAAAAAAAACATTATTGAGTAAGTTATACACTCTAGCTGTATTGACTTTCATTTTTTGACTTCCACAGAAATATAAGATAGCTATAAAAGAAAGATCACCATATGGTGGGTAATCATTCAGACATATTCAGAATGACATCTGAACTTCAAATGTTTTTTCTTCCAATTAGGACAGTAGCTGAAGCTTCAATAAGTTTATTTCAACATTCTCTAGAACCATTATATTTAGATAATGGAGTAAATGTTAAGACCCAGCATTGAGATGATTGTTTCATTAATTTGGTTCTGAAATTAGATCTTTGAGCAGAACAGAACAGAATTTTTGTGTAAAACTGCAATTATAAAGCAAGTCCCTAGATGTCAGTGTTAACAGGAGCTGTGCAGAAATAAAAGGCAAATAAATATCCAGAATAAGTTTTTTTCCTGGTGAAAAATAAAAAAATTTTCTATGATAAAAGAGATCAAATTAAATTAACCTGACTACCATATGACTATAGTTTCAATGTTTAGTAAAAAGATAATAGCTAATTCAATGCCAGTGATAATTAGCCCAATATTATTACTTATTAGCTCTTAGTAGAGATTAATAATTAATAAAACAATCATGGACATTTATCCACTGTGAATAAGAAGTATTTATCTTAGATAGTCAAGATAATCAGGTGTAGCACACACAGACCAATGGACTAGAATAGAAAACCCAGAAATAAACCCACAAATGTATGAACAGATGATTTTTGACAAAGAAGCAAAAAAATATACAGTGGGTAATAGGAAATCTGTTCAGTAAATGGGGCAGGGAAAATTGGAAAATCACATGCAAAAGAATAAACCTGAACTGTGAACTCACACTGTATACCAAAATTAAAACAAAATTGATTAAAGACCTTCACATAAAACCCAAAAATATAAACTACATACAAGAAAACATTGGTAGTAAACTTATAGACCTTGGTTTAAGGGAGAACTTTATGAACCTAACATCAGAGGCAAGGGAAGTAAAAGCAAAAATAAATGAATGGGACTATATCAAATTAAAAAGCTTCTGCACAGCAAAAGAAACTATCAACAAAGCATGGAGAGCCAACTGAATGTGGAAATATGTCTGCAAACAATACTTCTGATAAGGGGTTAATATCTAAAATATATAAAGAACTTATACAACTCAACAATAACAAAAAAACAAACAATCCAATAAAAAACGGGCAGAGGACCTGAACAGATTTTTCTCCCAGGAAGATATACAAATGGCCAATAGATATATGAAAACATGCTCAACTTCACTAGCTATTAGGGAAATGCAAATTAAAACCACAATGAGATACCACCTCACACATTTTAAAATAGCTATTATCAACAAGACAAGGAATAACAAGCGTTGGTGAGGCTGTGGAGAAAAAGGAAACCTCATACAATGCTGGTGGGAATGTAAACTTGTACAAACACTATGGAGAACAGTATGGAGCTTCCTCAAAAAACTAAGAATAGATTTACTATATGACTGAGAAATTCTTCTGGGTTTCAAAAAATTTGAAAACCTTGGTCCACAAAAATATGTGTACACTGATATTCATTGAAGCACTATTCATGGTGGCCAAGTCATGATAACAGTAAAAATGTCCTATCATAGTGAATAAAGAAGCTCTGGTACATGTACACAATGGGATACTACTCAGGCATAGGAAAAGATAAAATAGGGCCATTTATGACCATATGGAGAGACCTTAAAATTATCATGCAAAACAAAATAAACCAGACAGAAAAAAACCAAGAACCAGTTATTTCACTCATATGTAGAACACAAAGCTAAAAGCAACAAAGAAATAAAAACTCATGGACAAAATAGTTTAGTAGTTAGTAGTTATCTGAAGGTATGGGGTTAGGAGGGAGGGAGAGAAGGGATAGAGTCTCAAATATAGAATGATGGAAATAGAACTGTCTGTTGGTGTTAAACACATAACACAACACATAGATGATGTATTGTAGAATTGTACACCTGGAACCTATATAAGTTTTACTAACCAATCTTACTGAAATAAATTTAACAATTAAAAAAAAGATAATAAAGTTTATGTCCTTGGTGCATATTTTACTAAGTAAATATGGCAGAAATATTTCTTCCATATTGAGGTACTACAGAAATATTTTTCCCATATTCAGTTAATACAATATGTACCAAGGTGCTTCTAGATATTTCTAAGTCTTTCTTACGAGGCACATAGCTAGATTATTGTGGAAGACTCTAAAGATTATTACAACAATATTCCCCATCTCTCATGTTCTCATTCTTACCACTCTCTCATCTAAGAAGTGATGTCTATCTTTCTAGACACTACTCTTTTGAAATAGTGTTGGCCCTGTGATTAAAAAAATGTGGCAGAGGAAACACTGTGACAATTCCAGCATAACTCTATATTGAACAGATAATTTCCTCTTCTTGCTTTTTGAAAATATTTGCTTTTAGAATATTTTCTCTAGAAAGTTAGCTATCATTTTATAAGAATTCCAAGTCATAGTAAAAAACTATTTGTAGATTTCCTGGTCAACAGACCCAATTGAGTTACCAGTCGACAGTCAATATCAATTCTCTATTATGTGAGTGAAGACTATTGTAGACTTTCTAGCCAGGAATGTTGGTGACTGACCTAGCCAACATCAAAATGCGACCCAATATACCCTATGTGAAACCATCCAGCTCAGTCTGGTCAATACTCAGAACCGTAGAGATAGCACTTAATCCTTCTTTGAAGGCAGCAAATGTAGAATGATTTGTTATGCAGTAATAGATAATCAAAACAACCACATTTCCAATGCTCTTTTGTTATGCCAATATGACTTTGGCCATATGAATTTGCTCTGGACAATAGAATATGCATTTAAGGTGTTAAATATTATTTTCATACTTGGCCC
Source organism: Lyroderma lyra (assembly GCA_004026885.1). Lineage (NCBI taxonomy): Eukaryota > Metazoa > Chordata > Mammalia > Chiroptera > Megadermatidae > Lyroderma > Lyroderma lyra. The sequence goes on from PVJL010008731.1 coordinate 3,695, forward strand.
ATAAAAAGTTTTCATGTAATCCAATACCTTTTTGTTTTTCTGAAAGTTTATGTCTAGAATGACTCTGGAATTACATGATGAAGAAGTCAGAGTTTAAGTCAGCTTGGATCCTTGGAGTACTCTATAGATCAAAGCCCCCACTACCACCAGAAATGAAGCTTGGACTTGCTTTAACAAGCAATACATATTTTTTTGGTTAAGCAACTATTATTTGAGGGTGTATAGCAAATAGAGTTAGGTTAATTTATATAATGTTATATTCTGGCATGTTTCTTAAACTGTTAATTATTTAACTTCCTTTTTGATAAAGTAAAAATAATAGGCCCTGATCCTCATGTCTTATTAATTTCCTATAAATAACAGACTCCATACTGGTTGTTAAGCCATTTGGTAAACTAAAAAATGGAAATGAAACAGCAATCATAACTATGGTTCTAGCTTTGAAACAAAATGTTTTAAAAGGACCACACAGCATGGATTTGGAATCTGATGTACCACTATTTGATCCATCAGTCATTATTGTGTTACTTAGGGTATTTATTTAGACTTTTTATGAGGACATAATATAATTAAAATGTATAATTGACCATAATTAGAACCTGTAGTTGCTGAACATACATTCACTTCTTAAAAATAAGTGTCAGTTCGTGAAAACAAATTGTTAGCACCTATGACCTAGTAGTGAAAATCTTAGTTAACTATCAGCTGGAGAACTCATAACGATCTGAGAAATCTGCACTTAACATTAGTTTTCCTCTTTTGTGTGCTTTTTTATTTTGGAGGGGGTAAAGCTTAATTCTTATATTTTTATTGATAGAAATTAGAGAAGGAATTAATATAAAGTTTGCTTCCTGTTGAACACTTCCATAACCTAGAGTTCCAGTATTTTACTCTTATCTTAGCAAAAAATAGTATGATATACTTCTTCAACAATCTAACAAGAAATTCAGTAGTTATATCTAAACAAGATAGTCAGATAATTTAGAGGAGACTATTGTCCTGAGAGTTGCATGCCTGATGAAATTAACATTCTTCTGTCAAACAAAATCCCTAACAAAAAAAATGAGAGTTCTAATTTGGGAAATACAGTTTAGATACAAACTAGATAAAAGATTATATAAAATGAAAACATTTAGCTCAGAAGATGTAAGCAGTTAAAGTTTAAAGGAAAAGAAATACATACAATGTTTGAGATTTCAAAGTGAACAAAGCATGAGTTATCGACACATTAAAATGATTGTAGCTTTATATTAATACTGTTTAAACAGCAATATGACAAAATTTCAGACATAATATTTAACAATTTTAGTGATCATTATAAAAACTATAACCAATTAAAAGTACTACAGACTAAGAGTAATATATAATGTCATAACCTTTTTTCTCTAGATTGAAGTGATGGTCTGTTGCCAATAATTTGTAAAAGATTTCAGCATTTTGTGTCATTTTACATATAATAAGCAAAGACACACTTGCTCTTGATGTGTAAAGTCATGTAAAAATAGTTAGATATATGACCTCTTAAAATGCTTTTAATTGGAAATACTATACAAATTTAATATTTCTTTATTTCAGTTTTATAATAAACTTAAAAATGGGAGTCCATATAGCAGATGAGCAACATTTAATAAAAACAGCTGATGAGCTTGCCGGAAATGATGATGTTATAGTGAAAAGATCTGCACATTACATAATTCATGATTTTTACGAGACATAGAGTTAGTCATAAGAACTGTTTCGAGCTTAAGAGTCTCACCAAGATATACCACTGTTTCAATAATGAATAATGCAGATAACTTCTATCTTCCATGAGCTACAGAGTAGAAATAGCAGCTATCTAAAACATTTAATTAGAAAAAGAATTTATATGTGAGAAACATCAGGCATCTTAATGGAGGATCCTGGAAAAATGTTCTTTTCTGTTCTTGATTAATTGGTAAAAACAAGTTTGCTTATTTTCAAAAGCTTTTGCCAAACTAAAAGCTAATTAAACAAAATTATCTTTTCAGAGAAACTAATAAAATATGTTATCATGAAATTTTATACAGTGCAAATGATGCAGACCATCAACCTGATAAAACTTTAAAAATAAATAAATAGAAAGCTCATGCCTGAGAAAGACACAATGAGCCCAACTCATTATAACCTCATTCTTAGAACAAGACTGGAGTTTGCATGGTGTCAGCACTTCCACAACTCTTGCTTCTGTTGATTACAGAAATAGAATTATATTTATTTCAGATTTCAACTCAGACTCAAACAAAAAATGTGCACTTTTTGTGGTCAGCATTTTTTATAAAGTGAAAATGTGAAGCATTCTTTTATTGTAATAAATTTGAAAAAGCATGATTCCTCAGACTCCCCCCCAAATATAAATAAATATTTCTTCCCCTCCCTCTAACCATGGTTTCAGAAAGACAAATTTTTCTATAGTTTTATTTATTTTAAAAAATTTATTAGAGTTTAAAAATAAATATATGTCTATAGAAAGACATTCAAAATGGTACATAAAGTTATTTGTTTTATAAATATGTATTGATGTTGTTCGCACATGGTTTAGAAATTCAGACATTACAGACAAATATTTCAAAAAATGAAAAACTGTCTTCCTCATCCATATCTTCCCCAAAAGATAATATTTTTACCTATATATCTATGGTAATCTTTTCAGAAAACTTTTGTGTGTGTGCATGTGTATAAAATATCATACTTGATGTATAATTTCATATATTACATTTTTAATTGTAGTGCACACTTTTCCCCTCTTTTTATACCAACATACAGCATTTCTTCCTTATCTTTGGTGGATATATTTCCAGACCCCCATGGATTTCTGGAACTTCAGAGTCTGCCAAATCCTACATATACTTTGTTCTTTCCTAGACAATACATACCCATGATAAAGATTGATTTATAAATTAAGCATAGTAAGATATTAGCAACAACAATAATAATGAAGTAGAATCATAACAATATACTGTAATAGAAGTTATATGAATGTGATCTCTCTCTTTCAGTAATTTTTATATTTTTCAGTCTAAACCTATTACTGAATCCTTGTAACCATCTCTTATTGCAATAAATGGCTTGGTATCATTTCTTTCAGAGGATCCCTTGTTCAAGCTTTTATATAGACTGAAAGATTTCCTGTGCTATATGATGCCATTAATCAAAACATATTTTCTGTTCACATCTTCCACCAACAGTCAATGTCTTTTCTATCTTAACTGAGTGGTATCTTACACCAGGGCCTTAAAATTTGCAATTTAAAGTTCAACAACAAAACTAGCATTAATTTCTTTTTACACTTTCATAGATAGAAGCTTTCTTCTTACTGTAGATCTTAGCAACCTAATAGTTTTATTGCTTATTATGTTGAAAACTCACCATTTTACTTAAAGAAAGCATTTTATGGCTTTTTTTTTACATATCCCAATTGCCAGAATCCTATTCTTATACTTTGGGTACAGTATTAAGTAAAATAAAGATTACTTGGACACAAGCATTGTGATATCATGACAATCGATCTAGTAATGGAGACTGCTACTAAGTGACTAATGGGCAGGTAGCACGTACAGTGTGGAAATTTAGGATAAAGTTATAATTCATGTGCTGGGTGGGATGGGGCAGGATGACATAAGATTTCATCATGCTACTTAGAATAAAGTGGAACTTAAAACTTAAAAATTGTGTATTTCTGGAATTTTTCCATTTAATATTTTCAGACCATGGTTGACCACAGGTAACTGAAACTACAGAAATTATAACCATGAATAAAGAAAAACTACTATATAGTAGACTCTCTATTAATAACTATTCAAGCAACTGGCACTATTTCAAGGAACCAGCAAACTGGCCATTTTGCTAGTTGCATGTAAGTGCTGGTTAATGAAGTCTACTTATATTTATTTGGCGTCTACCAATCCCCATGCATGCTGGTTAATTGAGAGTTTATTGCATATGTCTATAGATTCTTTTCAATGGCTACATAATATTCTGTTTGGGGGATAAGTGAAAATTAATCAACAAGTACTATGTAAATGGATAATTTATATGGCATGTGCTTATTTTCTTATTATAAATGATTTGTTGACCATGATTATACAGATATCACACTACCTTCTAACTAGGATAACTAGGATATAAACTACTCAGTAAGTTAACACATATTGTGTTAAAGAACCTTATCCTCTTTATTAAGCCTTTTCTCATCAATCCCAATAATATTCTGTTTCAAAGTAGTTCAACTTAAAAGTGTTGTAGTAAACACATTTAAATAATTTATATGAATACTAGTAAATTTCTCTCAGTACAATTTATGTCAATTGGCATATGCATTTTTAATTTTGACGTATAGATATTGTCAAAATGTTTTCCAAATAGTTGGGTCCAATAGTAGTTGAAATTGTATGTACACTGTGTGGTAAAAAGTATGTTAAATATTTAAATAAAAATTTATTACAGTAAAAAAATTGCCATTAATTTTACTCAAGATACTTTCCCTCACTTTGGACACACTTATCCTATCATCCTTGCCACTTTCTGAAGCAGTTCTGGAAGTCCTCTATATGAATGTGTTTAGTTGTGCTGTCATGGATGCCTTGATGTCCTGAATCAATTCAAAACATTTACTTTTCATGATCATTTTCACTTTGAGGAAGAGCCAGAATTCACACAGTCCAAGATTCAGTGAATAACATTAATGAGGACACACCATAATATTTTTATTTCACAGAAATTGCAGTAGTAGAAGCAATGTGTGACAGAATGTTGTCAGGACAGAGGATGAAATGGTTTGTCCATTTCTCAGATGCTCACAGAAAAGGAATTCCAGAACTGCTTCAGAAAAAAATGATGGCAAAAATGATAAGATAAGTGTGTTCAAAGTGAGCAGGAGTAGTTTGAGGGGGATTAAAAGCAATGTGTCTTTTACTATAATAAATATTTCTTATTTTAAATATCCACCATATTTTTTATCACACCTCATATTGTTTTTTCAGACAAGTTCTGAATATTATCAAATATTTGCATGTTTCTATAGCTATTTGGCTAAAAATATAACAATAAGATTAATATCTAATTTTAGTTGCATTTCTTAAATTATGGGATGAAAATATTTTCTAATGCTTACTGAGCATTTGTAATTACTTTTTATTGAACTGGTTTGTTTCTCTGGCAGATCACTTTGCTTATTACTTTTTATAAATCCACTATAAATTAAAAAAAAAATAGTGCTTTGTCAACCTTGTTGGTGAGTTGTTTTTCCCCTATGCTTCTCATTTCAATATTTATCTATTTCATTCTTTATACAGAGTATAGTATATAATTTTTTTTCTCCTACAGATTCACTTTATGAAACATATACTTATGAGGTCTGACAATTAAGTTTGCAAACTTGCCATTGTGTGCTTGAAGAGAACTGCAAACAATTTAGTAAGGTTTCGTAACCTTGGTATATATGTAGCTGACAGCGTTGTTTGTACTGATGTGAGGTGGTGTCTTGCTGAGTGATGTTCATTATTGTTGTTGCATGGTTTTGTTTGCCATCACAAGAATGTCAGAGCTTGAATTAGAACAATGACAAACATTAAAGTTTTTGTTAAACTTGGCAAGAGTGGAAGTGAAATCAGGGACACATTAGTCCAAGTTTATGGGAATAACACCTTGAAGAAAATGGCAATGTACAAATGGATTAAACATTTTTCTGAGATGAGAGAATGTGTCACTAATGAAGAGTGTTTAGGGCAGCCAGTAACAAGCAAAACTGATGAAAACACTGCAAAAATTCTTCAAATTGTACATCCAAAAATTAACTAACTGGTAAGCATAGCAGACCAAGTAAACTTTGATAGAGATACAGCTAGGAAAATCTTAACTGAAAATCTTGACATGAGAAAGCTGTGTGAAAATGGTCCTAAAGGAGCTTACTGATGAACAAATGTGAGAGTCAGAATTTGCCAAGACCTTTTGGCAAGGCAAGACAATGTTTTGGGCCATGCAATCACTGGTGGTAAAACATGGATGTGTCAATATGACCCTGAAACATAGCATCAAAGTGTACAATAGAAGTCAGCCAATTCTCCACAACCACAAATATTTCATCGGTCCAAATCAAGCATCAAAGTGATGTTACTAAACTTTTTTTGATATCAGAGAAATTGTTCATTATGAATTTGTACCAAATAAACAAACAGTAGCAATGTTTACTATTTGTAAGTGCTGAAAGGCTGCCTAAAAATATCAGATAAAAATGACCCGAACTTTTTGTCAAAAAACCATAGCTCTTATATCACAATAATGAATCAGCTCACATGGCACTGTGTCTGAGAAAGTTTTTAGCCAGTAAACAAATGACTGTATTGGAATACCCTTCTTACTCATCTAATCTGACCCCCAATGCCTCTTTTCTTTACCCAAAGATAAAAGAAATGTTGAAAAGAAGACATTGTTGGGTGTTCCCTGGTGGTGTAACAGCTAGGCTTCAGCGCTGTCAATGTTCTGGCCTGGGTTTGATACCCAGCCAGAAAATAAAAAAATAAAAAAAAAAAAAAGAAGAAAGAAAAGAACACATTGTTGATAGTCAGGAAATGACAGCTCTAATGGCCATTCCAAAGAATAAAAAGTTCCAAAATCACTTTGAAGGGTGAACTAGGCACTGGTGTCTATGCATAGCTTCCCAAGGGGAGTACTTTGATGATGACTATAGTGATATTCAGCAATGAGTTATGCAGCATTTTTTCTAGGATGAGTTCATGAACTTAATTGTCAGACCTTGTACTAATGTTTTTTTCTTTTACATGGCTGGTACTCTTTTTCTACATGTTTAAGTGACTTCACTGAACGAAACAAAGATGACTGTCTTTGTGGATAAATGAAAAGGGTGCCAATAAAATGTATACACATTTTAGAAAAAATTTAAATTGTAATATTCAATATATATCAATAGCAAAAGATGAATATAAGTTATGTTTGATTTCTGAAATTACAAGACGTGCTCAAAGTGGTTACCATCAACATCCAGACACTTCTGATTATGGTGAACTACTGCTTAAGCAATGTTGACATCTCTTAATATCTGTGTACATTTCTTGGCACCCCCAGTATTTATTATATTAATAATTATTTATGTTGATACCAGGGACGATAATTGAAACTTCAGCTTCAATTTTTTTCTAAATTGGGTAGTTTGTCTTTTAAAGAAATTTTTATAAGTTATTCCCATTAATTATAACTACATGTTTAATCATAGATTAAATGTATTTGGATTTATTTATAGTTTTTCATTTTGTCTTATTTTTATTTTAAGTGATATGAAATCTAGCTGATTCAAAACATATCTTAATATATGAAGATACTAGTCTTTCCTAAGCATCACTCTTACTTTTCAAGATTGTTTGTCTGTATTTATATTTGTTCTCTAAATAAATCTCAGCATATTTTTTTATTCCACCCAAGCATACAAAATTTAGTTTACTATTTTTATTACTATCCAATAGATAGGTAAATTCATTCTGAGTGAGTTATCGTCTCTTTCTAACTGTAACTTTCTAAACAAGAACAGATTATAACTTTCTGGTTATTCAAAGTGGTATATTTTTTATTAATGTTTTAGTTTTATTCAAACATTATTAAATATCTAGGCATAGTTGATTCTGAAGTAATTAATTACTCAAATTAAATTTTAACTTTTTATCTTATTATAAATGGTATTTTTTTCATTATATTTTTTTCTTGGTTATTATGCATTCATGTAGAAAAACCATTGATTTTTGTATTTCACATTATAAAAAGAGGTATTAGTTTCCTAGGCCTACTGTAACAAATTAGTAAAAACTGGTGGTTTAAAATAACAGAAATTTATTTTCTTTCAGTTCAGGATTATAGAAGTTAAAAATCATGGTGTCAATAGGGTTACTTTCTTCTGAAAGCTCTAAGGGTCCATCTGTCCTTGCCTCTTTTCTCATTTCTAGTGGTTGCTGGCAATCCTTGGCTTGTAGTTGCATTACTCCTATCGCTAACTACATTATCACATTGCTTTCTCCCTGTGGCTTAGCATGACCATTTTATATGTAAACAGAAGTTTTGAGGTTTATGACCAACCCTAATTCACTATGGCTAACCTTAACTAATGACACATGAAAGACATTATTTTAAATAAGGTCATATTCTGAGAATATAGATGGGCATGAATTTGGGAGGGAGCTCTATTCAACCCAGTACACAAGGACTTTATTGAGGTTTCTTTATAATTCATACAGTTTTTCAGTTTATTTTTTTAGGTGTTCTGGACATGCAACATATAAGCAAAAAATAAATAAATAAATAAAATTAATTTCACTTACTGGTATTTATATTTATTTTCAGTACTTCCATACGTTAGAGCTTCCTGAAAAATACTGAAATATAGGTTGGCATATACAATATCCATGTCTAGTTCATACTTTAATTGAAGATTCATCACAAGAAATTAAACCAGTGGGGAGAGATGGTTCTAATTTTATTCTACCCTTTCTAATAAAGGTTTCCCATAAATGCAATAAAAAGCTTAATGTGGCACACTCATTTGCTTCTCTAGCATTTTGCCAGCTCAATCTACCCATCAGTCTTTGAATTCCAACTACAACTTACTTTCAATTGCTTAAATGTCTACTACTCACTACATATATGCTCCTCACTTATAGCAGGCTCTTCTGTCTGCCTCCTTTTCTCACAATACTTTTAGACTACTTAACTTTCCACATTCAGTTTTCATTAATACTTTATCAAAAAAACATCCTGGCTTTTAAAACTAAGATATATACCCAATTAGTCACTTTAATGCTATCCTACACATTTAAAATGAGAATTCATTGAGATATAATTTACATTTAAGAAAATGCATGCATTTTAAGGGTATAATTTTGACTTTTGACAGATTTATCTATATAAATACTATATCTATATCTATATAAATACCAAATAATCAACATTTAAAACATTTCCATCACTCCAGAAAATTTTCTTATGCCTCTTTGTAGTGAATGTCACTTTCCTTGCCCCAGAATATTATGAGTTTGCTTTATGTTACTGTGGATTAGAATTTCATTTTCTATAATTTTATACATATATTTCTTATTTTGTGCCTAGCTTCTTTAATATTTTCTGAAATTCATCCATGTTGCTGTGTGTCAGTTTTCTGTTCATTACTAATACTGAGAAAGGTCTCATTTTATTAATATGTTACAATTTATTTGTTAATTTACCAACTGGGAACACTTATAGTGTTACTAATTTTTGTATATTATTACAAAAGTTGCCATAAATATTCCTGTATAAGTTTCTGTGAGGAGACATTTTTATTTCTGTTGGGCAAATTAGAATTGATAGGTCATGTTATAAGTATCTTTCATATTGTAAGAAACTGCCAAACAGTTTTCCTAAATTGTTGCACTATTTTATAGTTCTACCAGCAATATATGGCAGGCCCAGTTAATACTGTAAACTTTTTCATCACAGAAATTAACACAATCTATAATTATACATTTTTATGATTATGTGTAAACTTTATAAAGGAAGAGAGAGGACTGGTCTATTTTTTTTTTCATTCAGCTTAGCGTAGTCTCAGATGTGTTGTAGGGATACAATAGTCATTTGTTAATATGACATTAATTAAATCTAAATATTGACTTCAAAGTTGAAATGAGAATGTGTTTCCAGATTTAAAAGTAATAGTAACCTAATCTCTTAAGTTTGGTATTTTTTCACAGTTTGTAACTTAAACAGCCAGGTCTTGCCTAAATTGCTTTGCTAAGTCAAATTTGTATCTTTATTTATTTATTTTTTTCTTGAGAGAAAAGGTCTAAATTTACTCATGTTTTCCATAGAAGTCTTTTTTCTTAAATCTTTTAACATAAAACAAATTATTTTTAAATGTTAATTTAAAGATACTTGGTTTTATATCCAGTATACAGAGTATTGTTTGTGCAGCAAATTCCTCATTTTCTTTTTGCTATACCTAGTATATACTTCCAAACACAAAGACAACTACAATCAGCAAAAGTGTTGATTTCAAAATTGATAAATTATATGAATTACTAGATACAATAATTCAATCTGTGAGACTGCCAGCTATAGTATCTTGAAATGTTAATGCTTATGTCATTTTTAGGAGAAGTTTCACAAAGACTGATACTAGATTCACTAATAAAACTGTGACATTATATCAGAACATAAGAGGTATACATGAAACAACTAAACTGTAATTTTGGAAACATCATTCCACTGAAAGCCTCTTTAGTTTAACTGTCTTTTTTTATGAATCATATTTCTTAGGGGAGAAAAAGAGCAAATGTTTATTGAATAAAACTGTGTTTTGCATGATGTTTTTTATACCCATGGCAATACTGAACAATTCAAGAAGTGACTTACTGAATAAAAATAGCCATTATTATCTGCTTAGTTACAAGACAGAAATAGTATCAGGAATATAAAAAATGTGTTGGAAGAGATGAAGCACTCTAAGAATGCTTAAATCATTAATAACTCTATCAGGAACTTGTATTACATTATTTCTTTATGTACAATGAGATCTTTAATATCTGCTTAGCAAATCATTGTAAAATATCATTAATTTATGGAATTTTATTAAGTCCAGTTCTTAAAACAGTGCAGAACTTCACTATCTCTTTTCTTTGAAATTTCTAATAGACATGAATTCATAATTTTATATGAGCTCCAAAAGAAAAACTTAAACTCCAAAAGATTGCCAACATTCTTGTAATGTCTTTGTGAGTGAGTGTGTGTGTGTGTGTGTGTGTGTGTGTGTGTGATATTACTACATTTTAAATTAGTGGTTATGAAGAGACATTATCTTAATAATCATACACAATTGGCACAAAGTATATTCAGTAAGCTAAATGTTTTTGTATACGTATTAAAAATATGACGCTGATTGATTAAAATGATATAATTTTAAAGAGTATATAATTTCCAAAATATTAGGATTTGATAGTCATTCAGTAACATATGATTTTATAAGTTATTAAAAAATTATATACTCACTGTTTAGATTAAGGTGTCTATGTTTGTAGAGAAAAAGAATAGAATTTGTATACTTATTATTTTTAAAATTTACTTTTCTCTCCCATGATATTTCTTATGTTTTTATTATAATGAATGGAAAACCAATGAAAAAGCCATTGAGTTAAATCTGAACACCAAACTTTCTGAATAGTTCAATTCATATGGAAACTCTATGGGGTATTGTAAATTCAGGATAAAAGTTGTTAAGTGGTAAATAGTTTCTATCTTCATATAATTTTATGTATTATTGTTTAGGGGCACCAAATAGATATTTTCATTTAAAAATGTATTTTTTATGCCTTGCTATTTAATTGTTTTTAGCAAGTACAAAATATAAATATTTTGTAGTTATAGGATAGTTAAGAAAATAGAGAAGGTAGGTACAAAAGACTGAGGCATATAGAAGATATAAAAGAACAAGTGCTTGAATTAGTCTGGAGAAAAGAAGATAAGAATAAATAATTTTAAGTTACAGTGGTGGAGGTGGTGGTTGTGCACAGTTTTCCTGTGAAATTTTAATAACCTACACATTTAGTGTGAGACTTCTTTTATAAAGATCCACGTGTTCTAAGAAACATCAGTGATAGTGTTGCATTTAACTGCATGATTTTAAAAACAGTAAGTACATTTTCTCACATTTTTTGTCTTCTAAAATGTTAAATAATATTTTGTCTTATTTTATATTTAGATAACACTATTAAAATTAGATCTAAACCAGTATTTTACATATGAAGCCAGCTTTTATGTATTTCAATAGATAAAAGGTTAATAAGAAATATACATTCTCTTTTAAACAAATTCTAAGCTTGTGTTTGTAAGTTTTAGCACTATTACTTAAATAGCAATTGTTTAAGTAAGATGATCTTTTTATCACGTTTTATAAAGGATATTCTAGTAAATATATAATATGGTCTTATTTTTACATCTAATATTATGTTTTATCATGAGACACTTAGCAGTTTTGGGGGCAGGGTGGGAGGAAAAATTTTTTTTTAATTCATTTTTATTGTTAGACTTATTGGGGTGACATCTGTTAGCAAGTATTACATAGGTTTCAGGCATACAATTCTACAGTGCATTGTCAACTTGATGTATAATAAGTTCACCACCTAATGTGACTTCTCTTTTCATCACCTTATATTTAGCTTCCCCCCTCCTCTCCCACCCCCTCCCCTTTTGATATAAAAGAGCTATTAAAGTCAAAATCAAGTAAGATACTTAAGGTCAGAGGTTTTATGTGAATAAAATAGCTGGTAAATGAAAACTGAGTAAATGTTGGCTAAATGATGATGAGACTCACACATTAAAAAAATAGTCTTGGAGGAACAATAAAATGGCAGCATTAGAAGGACCTCTGAAAAATTTCTCTGGAGATTACAACTAATATAACTTCTATAACTCAACCAGGACTCTCTATACAATGCACAATCACAGCTAAGAAACCACTCATCACATTAAAGTATATGCAGGTGGGCATAGGTTTAAACAAAGAAAAAACAAAAGGGAAATAAGGCCCAGAAGTGGGTGTGTGAGATACCATAACAAGACCTCATTTTGGCTCCCAGAAGGTGCAGAACAGTCTGCAAAATGCAATGGCCAGACTTCACTGTGGTTCCCAAAGGAGAGGGAGTGATTGGGTGGTGAGGAAAAAAGAAGCAGAGACGGGGCTGTGTGTGTGTTTCTCACCCCACAACCAGCATGGTCTGAAAGACTAGCATATAAGACTGACCCCAAGGCTCAGAGCAGAATCTGCATGTGGGGTGTACCAAAAACAGAAAGGCTCTATCACACCCAAACTTTCTGCATAACCCTTGCAGCATCAGGAATAAAACAAAGCCACAAACACCCCTCCCACAAAGACCTCTGCCCACCCAGTATCAGCAGCTAACGCTCCAAAAAATGCAACAGTGAGGGTCTAAAGAGGCTGCCAATATGAGAAACCAGAGAAAGGGAGCTCAAAATAAATCCAAACAATAGATAATAAATAAATAAATAAATAAAAGAGATGGGGACAGAAGATCCATCAGAAACAGAGCTCAAAGCAATGATTATAAAAATGCTTATGGAACTGAATGATAACATCAACAGAGAAATAGCAAGCATTAAAAAGGACATACAAATTATTATAAAGGACCAGACAGAGAAATAATGACCACATTAACTGAAATAGAGAATGGAAACAAGTCACAAAACTAGATAAAATAAAAGTGCAAAGCAGTAATTTGCAGAAAAGGCAGTAGAAAATGCCTAACCAGAACAGATAGAAATGAGAATCCAAAAAAATGAGAATGGAGTGAGATTCCTCTGGGACAATATTAAACGTAAAAATATTCGAATCATAAGTCTACCAGAAGGGACAGAGGAAAAGCAAGTGATCACGAAATTATTTAAAGAAATAATGACAAAAATTTTCTTATCTGGTGAAAGAAATAGACATACAAGCCCGGGAAGCAGAGTCCCAAGCACTAACACACCAAGACACATCATAATTAAAATGGCAAAATTTAAAGAAAATGAGAAAATTCTAAAAACAGCATGAAAAATGCAAGTAGTATTTTATAAGGGAGTAGCCATTTGACTCTAAGCTGAACACTCACCAGAAACTTTACAGGCCAGAAAAGATTGGCAAAAAATATTCAACATTAATAAAAACCAAGGATCTACAACCAACAATAATGTATCCAGCAAAGCTAGCTAGCATTCAAAATTGAAGGACAGATAAAAAGCTCCTCAGATAAGAAAAAGATAAAGAAATTCATCACCATTAAACCAGTACTACAAAGAATTTTAGAAGGACTTCTTTAAGATGGAAGGAGGGATGAGAGAGTGGGTAAAATAAGGGAAAAAGACAGAGAAATTTAGTTTGATTGTTACAAGGCAATAGTCAAGTTGATATAGTGTATAACATAGGAATATAATCAAGAAGTTTGCAATAACTGCCTGTGATGTTAAATGGGTACTAGATTTGTTGGGGTGATAGGAGTAGAACTAGAGTGGTGAAAGAAAGGGGAAGAAATCACGAAGTTCAAATTCATAGTCACAGAATAGTCACAAGGATATAAAATGCAGAATAGGGCATATAATCAACAACATTGTACTAACTATGGAAAGTGTTAGAGGAGAACCAGATATTTACGAATGAATCATTTATACAACTTAGTAAATCATAAGTTATATAAATAATTCATCAGTGTACATCTGAAACATTATAACATTGTAGGTAAAATATAATACAAATTAAAAATAAATAAATAAATAAATAAATAAATAAATAAATTCTTCTCTTTATAGCTTAAAATCTCTAATATATTTTATCTTTGTATGCAATGTTAATTTTCTATTGCAGTGTATTTCTTTCATTTATTTATTTACTTTAAACTATGCAATTATAGTATAAATTATTCCTATTTGCTGTTCAGGGAATATGTACTTTGTATTGCTTACCCTTAAGCCATGTTAAATTCCTAAGTATGTAATATTTTTGTATTGCTTATGTTGCGTTTCCCAGAAGCATGAACTGTATGCTTAAAAAAGCAAATATATAAGAAATATTTTTATTATAAATACCAGCATCTGATTTATAGAGAAAGTAGAAAAATCACCTCTCAATGACTTAAGCTTTGCTTTCACACATGAGAGGTTAATAAACTTTGGATTTGGCATCCACATTCATTTTTCTAATAACTTTCTTTTAGTGCTCTGAAATTATTTCAATTCAGTAATAAGAATTTTGTTAAATGCTACTACAAATCTTATAGTATACACAAAGATATCAGGTAGATATTTTTCAACCTGGGTATACACAAACAAATTATATACATAAAAATAAAACTTTCTCAGAGGTTTCTTTGTTTCTGACTTCAATTTCTGTAAGCTTTCTTATCCATCAGTGACAAATGAGATTTCTTAAAACAAAGCTTCAGTTACAAAAACTTCCTGCTCAAAGATTCTCAAGGTGCAGATTGAATATAAATTCAATTAAATATAAGAATCTCTATTGGTAATTAAAACCTTCAATAATATAATCCAATATATTTTCTATTTAATTCTTTCTCTCTTACTCATATATAGCTATAATATAGATAAGTTAGAATTTCCTTGTTTGTTCAAAAATCCTCAGTAAAATTTTTCTTCTCTGTTAAGTTCTTATGTTTCTTCTTCTTATTTTTTTATATGTCTTCAGTCTCTATGAGTTAATGTAAGGGCTCTAGGCAATTATTCAAAGGTTTTCAGAAATCATGTTCTTTAAAGTCTCTTTTTATTTTTTCAAAATGAATGTGTTATTTTAAAAAATTTTACCTGCAATACCAGTTTTCACTTTTTTTATAACCATCTTTTCCTTTTCTGAAATTATTTTACCAGATATATTAGATTGCATTTGTAGAGCATGTGAAATCAGAATATTAATTTTAGTATTTAAATTAAGCAATTAATAAAATGAAGTATTAAGTGTGAAGCATCAAATTAAAGGTCCACTCAGAAAAAGAAAAGGAACATGAATACTAAAAGAAAAGCAAGATTTCTTCAAGGCAAAATTGTCATATAAAAAAGTATCTAAGAAATGGGAGTGAGTAAGGCAAGAGAAGTATTCAAATATATGGTGATGGAAAAAGAAGTAACTCTGGGTGGTGAGAACACAATACAACAAGTAGACAATGAAGAACTGTATACCTGGAACATATGTGATTTTATTAACCAATGTCACCCCCCAAATTAATAAAAAATTAATAAAAATAAAAATCTGAAATCTTTAAAAATAAAAAATGTGTCTTCTCATACAGTTCCTAACCATGTACAGAATTATAATTGTTGTAAAGTTGTAAAGAGTATATTTCATTCAGTTACAAATCACTGTATAAAATTGTGAAGAAGAGAAGCAGTAGGCGTAAAATAAAATTGATCCCATTTGAATGGAGGAAAATAAATGGGCAATTATAAAATATTTGCTAAGTAGTGTGTCTCATTTGTTATATCAGGTTGCATTTAATTGTATTTTGAATTAAAGAATTTCTTTTAGGAGGGAGCAAAAATGTAATAATACCAGGCCAGAAGTCTTTGTTTAGAGGAAAGTCAAGAGCGTAATGTGTTCTATTAAAAAGAGTTAACTAATAAACAAAATGGTTTACAGTATACTGTCTGCTAACTGAAATGCAAACAATTGGCACTTTCAAGCAACCAGCAAAATAAAAATAAAAATTAATACTTTAAATAAAAATTAAAATTAATTTTTAGCAGAAATGTAAGTTTAACTTGGCATACCACGTTGCTTCCTGGGTAAGCCTACACTGTACGCACCACATGTTTGTCTCTCATTCCCACCAATTCATCACGTGTAAACATACCATTTGGTCGGGGTCTATTATTATCCAAATTTTGTTTTCTCACCCAACCCCAAGCATGGCAAAACAGGTTCCAAGTGAACATAAAAAAATAATGCTTATCCTCAAGCAGGAGATAAAAATATGCAAGAGTCTTGAAAAAGATGAGAGTCATGTAGTGCTCATGGAGGAATTTAATGTTAGTTTATCAATACCTTATGACATTAAACCTCAGTCTCAGAGCATACTTGCATATAAGTTTTATGTGAAGTTGGAGAGTGACAAGAGTGGAAAAGCATCATACTTTTCACCCACTGAAGATGAAAATGCTTGACCACGCCTTATTGGAGAGGTTTTTGTTGAAAAGTTCTGAGGATGGTTTTATTTTTGGACCCAGGTTGTAAAAAGAAGTGAGAGAATTTTATGAAAAAATAAATATTTAAGGTCAGTGTTTATTTTCTAGTGGCTGACTCACCCAATTTAATGTTTGTCATGGCATTTGTCTGGTGAGCAGAAATCAGCTGATTTTGAAGCTGAGGCTTTATTTAATGATGTGTTTAGTAAGTTGGTTGTAGAAAATGGCTTGACCTCAGGGCAGATTTATGATACAGATAAGAATGGATTGATGTAAGTGTGTGCATATTATGCTCTGGCTGATAGTAATGAGAATGTAGTAAACAGTTTAAGCTAAATAAAAAATGTATAACTGTGCTTGTTTGTGAAAATTCATTGGGAAATTATAAGGTGAAATTTTGTGTGGTTAGCAAATTTTCTAAACCAAGATTCTTTAAAGGCATAACTAACCTTTCTGTAGATTATCATGCATAGAGTAACAGTTGGGTGGATGTGGAAATTTTTACCAAGTGGTTTCATTATTTGTTTGCCCCCAGTGTTAAAGAAAACTTATGAAAGAGAAAAATACCAGGGAATAGTAAAGTTCTGATACTCTTAGATAACTGTTGCATACATCCTGCTTCAGAAGAGATCATTAATGGCAACATTTTTGTATGTTATCTTTCAGTTAATGTCACAAGTCTGATCCAAGCAATGAATCAGGCAGTAATACAAATGGTAAAAATAATTTACAAGTGTGAATTTCTTGAAAAATTACTAATTTTGATGAGACAATTCTGATTTTTAGAAAAAAAAGATATAATTTCTAAGATGTTATCTATACTGTCAATTGTGCTTAAGATTCTATGAGATGTAAAGCATTACAAAAATGTAGGGTAAAGTTGTGCCCAGCTGTGATGTATGTGAAATCCTCTTCCTCCTCCATTGATGTTTAGGGGTTTCCAGTCAGTAGCACAGCTTCTAGTAGCAGGGTGTATGATGAAATCTGTGAGATAATTGACTCTGCTAATGACAAAATGAATTTGTCTTGAGATGAACTCAATGACTGGCTTGCTGTTGATGAAAATATTCCAACTCATACGCTCAATAGAGAAGATATCATAAAAGCTGTAGTGAATTGTCAAAACAATTACCATTACAGTGGAGGAAGATAGTAATGGGTATGAAATGGAGAATGTATCCTAGTAGAGAGCTACTGTAACATTTGAATCTTTAATAGCTTTTGAAGAACAGCAACAATTCTTCACTTCTCATCATGTTATGCAGCTGCATATCATGAAAACTGGACTTTACATGAGAGGTGTAGGGCTTCAAAAAATCTGGAATTAATTCATTTTTCAAGAGAGTGCACATAAGTTAGCCAGTAAAGCATCACCTACTGATGTAGTTTCAAAAATCATTCACATCTACTTCTCCTTATCCTTTCCAGCTACATCACCAGATTCTGATTATCCTAACGCAATGTTTACCCCATAAACTCTCTATCCTGACTGTAATGGTTTGAAGCATGTATGTGTGTGTTTTTATCTAAGTTACTTGAAGTTCAAATAACTCATGTTAGTGAAGTTTATTAAGTTAAAAAGTTTATTGACTGCCATTTAACTAAAATTGAACACTGCATTTACAAAGCTGTTTTTATAATAAAACTTTGTTATATTAATTTGAGTTTGTCTTTATTATGCTTAAGTTGCTTTCACTTATTGTATTTTAATATATTGAGGAAATACAGAGTTTACAGTATAATATTATACAACATGGAGTATAGTATAAATTTGGCCCATTTTTAATAGTAACTCTCAAGCAATCAGAAACTACATTTATCCAGCATCTATTAATCTTTATGGGTGCCAGTTAACTGAAAGTCTACTGTATTTTCTATCCAACATAAGAAAAGTTTGGATATAAGGCTAACAGATTAGAGTGGTTACATGAAACTATGAAGAATTTAGTCTTTTTTGTAGTCGACTCCACATTTTTTGGTTTCCAAATTATGATCAAGTGTAGCTTCAATAATCATATGCATATTATAGTCAACATCAAGGAGACAAAGATAAAGAAGTCTATGAGCTTTTTATTGAAAAAAAATCTTAAGAATGTGTTGATGTTTCTAATCAAATTCCATTGGCCATGTCCAGCGAGATAATAAGTGCTATGTATACTTCTAATTAAAAAGAAATTGGGACATGTCTTTAGTCTATGTTGCCATTATAGCTAACTAAAAATCAGAAATTTGTTACTATAAAAAGAGAGGGCACATATTAAGATATAACTTGCAGGTTGTCAAAAAAAAAGTAATTGGATTTTATAAAAGATCTTTGAAATCTTTTGAGATTTTTGGGAGTTAGATCTTCTCTTCAAATCTTACTGTTAAAAACAAAATTTTAGCTGGGTTTGCAATTTAATGTTGGCTTCCCAAGCAGTAAGTCAGCTTCATACAGTGTTGAAAATTCATTACTAACTTTTTCAATAAAACTATAAATAACAGCTATATTATTCCTTGGGGAAACAAACATGGCTCAAAACTATTAAACATGGTTTTTCAGTTGAATAATAAAAACAAAATTGTAGCAATATTAAAGAGGGAGTAGTTGGGAAAATCACTTTCTCAATTAAAAAAAGACATCTGCCTATGAAAGAAAAGCAAAAAATAAGAAGATTTCTTGGGAGGACCTTAAGATCAAGGGAAGGGAATAGGACTTTGCATTTTTTAAAGAAAGAGTGATGGAGTTATGATTCACTGTTGAGAACTTGGTATGGGAGAAAATCTGAGAAATACCTCCTGCAGATATATTTAAAGGACATATGTACAGACTAAAGCACATTGAAAGGTAAAAATGATAACTTGATAGATCCTATGAAAAAGCTGGGACCTTCTCACTTTAATAGAAGCAAAACTCATACATTATAATTAAAGGGAAAGGGAAATAAAGTAGTCCAGAAAGTAAATAGATAATGTTTGAAATATGGATAGAAATAAATGATTTAAGCAACTCTCTAAATAAAACCAAAATTTTAGGAATGCTTCAGAATATTTCTTGCTGTCCTGGGTAAGAATTGCTTTATTTAGTTTTTGAAGAAAACTCATATAGAAATTAAGAAGGTACTTTATCAAAG
This sequence comes from Lyroderma lyra, assembly GCA_004026885.1. NCBI lineage: Eukaryota > Metazoa > Chordata > Mammalia > Chiroptera > Megadermatidae > Lyroderma > Lyroderma lyra. Next base: position 23,542 of record PVJL010008731.1, read on the forward strand.
ATTTTACTTGATTTGAATTTCTTGGATATCGTGCAATTAAAAAATAGTTATCTTACTACTTACAGTAAAAACACATAATTTACTGCAATTGACTTCATATAGACAGTTATTATTTAATTATAAATTTCTCAAAAAACATTTTTCAAATCTTCCTTTTAGTGACAAATTCTTAGCTGATTTTGAAATATAATGCTGGTCTCCCAAGCAGAAAGTCAGTTTCATAAACTGTTGAAAATTAATCACTAGCTTTTTCAATTAAACTATAAATAACAGCTATATTATGCCTTGGAATAACAAACATGGCTCAAAACTGTTCAAAGTTGTTATTTTTTTACCCTTTGATGTGCTCTGTAAGTCAGCTATAGAATAAGTTTCATAACTTCTATCATTAGCAAACAAGGAGCGAGGTAATTTTTCTCACTGTGTATCCAAAGTTATCAACACAAAATATAAGGGGGTTCCCTGGTGGTGTAGTGGCTAGGCTTCAGTGCTCTCAATGCCAGTGAACCACCAAAAAAACAAACAAAAAAACCCCATAAAACCCCAGAAAATATGTTTAGAGTTAGGTGAGAAATCCAAAAAGATAGTGCCAATATACTTATTGGATTAATTTTTAAATGAAGTCAAAGGTCTAAATTTTAAATAACTTTTTTCTCATTTTGTGTTATCTGATCACTTCCAAATTATCTATGAAACAGAAATCTGATTTATTGTGATGTATTCTGTGCTGTTGCAGATATTAATTCAAATATTTTCTTTACATAAGTAATTACAGATGCTTCTCAACTTACTATGTTACATCATGATAAACCCAGCATAATTTGAAATTACCACAAGTCAAAAATATATTTAATACACCTAACCTACTTCACACCACAGCTTAGCCTAGCCTACCTTAAACACACTCAGAACACTTACATTAGCCTATGTTTGGGCAAAATCATCCTGCTGTCACTGTCCAGCATTACAGGGAAGTATCATACTACATATTGCTAACCTAAGAAAATATCAAAATTTAAAATGAAGTATAGTTTCTACTGAATATGTATAACTTTCACACCATTATTAAGTAAAAAAAATTATAAGTTGAACCATTTTAAGTCAAGGAATCAATATATTGTTTAAATGGTAAGACATGTTTTATTTTACAATTGGTCAAAACATTTGAGCAATAGCTGCTCAGCTTCAAAAGGTATGTGAGTAAATAAATAACCTCCTCCATTTAAAAATCAAGTTATTACCAGAGTATTTCATTTCTCTAATTTAAAGTTTATCATTTTTTTAAAAGTTAAAACAAGAACAGAGTATTTATGTATGAGTAATGGAACAAAAATTCAAAGGGGAATGCAATTATAGTTACAAACCTTAAGCGACATGGATTGTTTTTATTGGTTATCTTTTCACTTACTCCCATTTAAATCCAATGAACCTACAGAGAAAAAGATTCCTTGATTCCCTTAGTATTTTTTTTAATTTGATGAAATTAAATTTTCTCTCTGTATTTCTACCCAAAGTCTCAGAAAATTTAATAAAAAGAAATCTATTCACTATAGGAAATGCAAGCAAACATATGGTTTTCTTAGGGCTCATGTAAAAAGATATAGTCAGCACAATATTTCATATACCCACTGAAGGCTCACCTAGGTTGAATTTGGAGAAACTTACCTAGAGAAAGAAGGCAGCTAGCTGTTCATGGAAGAAACTAAAATCCAGACTCATTTCAAATAGCAGGTGGTGGTGAAATGACATAACCCAGAGACTTTCATTTGGAGTGCACTCTATGGTCTTTGAAGTGCCATTACTTTGTTATAGAACTAGCTGTTCTAGTTTCTAATTTCTTTTGTTGCTGTAGAGATTTATATTAGAAAGTGGTTGAGGGACTTGTGGTCAGTTTTTAGATTAGGCAGCAAAATTTTGGCATAGCAATTGCTAAGAAAAATACAGAAAATCAAGAGAATAATCCTTTTATATTATTTTGGAACTCTGAAAGGAACTTGGTGTGGGTACATTACTGAATTAACAGTAAAGTAAAACTTTCACAATATAATTTTTTATAGTAAATGTCATATCAAATTGGGATTATTTATTTATATTTCTGTCTTTTGCATTTAGGCTTTTAGACAATCACAGAAAATAATTTGCCTATTTATTTTATTATCCGCTGCTTAGTATAAAAAGTTTAGCAAAAATGTTTGTGTAATAAACTAAACTAGTTGTGTGTACATGTTATCTTTTGTTCTTCGTTTTTCATATAGGTTTTTCTTCTATAATTCAGTGTTCCTAATCATATTTTACTTCTGGTAAATTTAATATAGAAATTTTATGAGAGAAATTAACAAATATAAAATATATACAGTAGGAGTAAAATAGTGAGAATAAATGTATGAGAAAGCAGCACACAAATGAGTACAAGTTAATGCAGTGACAGAACATGAGTGGTCTTCAAATCTGAAAAGTTGCATTATGCAGGAGCACAGAGCCATACTATACCTCTTGACAAAACACACAAGAACAAAGACTTTAATGTCAATTTAACAGTTGTCTATATATGAAATAGTTGCCTTTTAAGGCATGAGATTCCTGTCCCTGGTTTGAAATAATGGAGATTGGATTGTTTGCTTAAAGTGATTTCCTCAAGAACATTCATTCCTGGATTGAGAGAATTTGTTGATTCCCATATCCATTCCTCTTAGGTTATGTCATCACTTTAACAACTATTACCCACTTCATGGCAATGTTCATTACCATATCTCTGACACAGACATATAACAAACATTCACTCTATATGTACTTTTGACAACTACTTTGGGAGAATAGAGATTAATAAAGATACATTTTCCTTTTGACATTCATGATATAGAGAGTGGGGGGAAATTAAAAATCACACATTTATGATGCAGTGAGTACAATATAGATAATCTAGTTCTACTTTTTCTCTTCTAAATTCCATGTCTGCCAAAAATAGTATTTTGAGAATTGAGATAAAAAATATACATATTCATTATTGGTAGACCTTCCAGGTTTGTTTGTTTGTTGTTTTATGTCTTATTCACAGGAAAGATAACTCTTGTTAAAATCTTGTTGTAGAGAAAATTTTTTGATAAATTAGGCAACACAAGCATGCTTATATAAAAAAATCAAAGTCCACTTCCATATAGCTATAATAATTTTTTTAGAATCTGACTGTGACATATAGCAATAAAAGTTAATTCAACCAAGTTAAGAAAATACATAGCCAAATCAAAGCAATAAAATCACTACAAATTTATTTGATGACTAACACCCTGTTGTTTTTTTAAAGGTAAACATATATGTTATTTTCCTATTATTACAATACATACTTAATGTTCCTCAGTTCAATATTTCACACAATGCTTCAATATAGTCTTCAATGTGCAAAACTTTCTCCCAATTTCTTCACTTTGTACTTATCATTCTCTATTATGAAGCTCTACACTGCTTCCCTTGTTGTTTGCTGATGCAACTTATTTTAATCTTAGCCCTTCTTTACCCCCATAAGTTAAGCCCAATACAAAGGTATGATAAAAAAAATAAGGTGAATGTTTAAAAAAAACATTTTATTACAGTAAAAGACACATTGCTATTAATGCCCTTCAAAATATTCCCCTCACTTAGAACACATTCTTCCAAAAAATTAAAGAAGAGGCAATACTTCTCAACATATTCCATGAGACCAACTTAACGTGAATATCAAAGCTATAGAAAAAAAAACTATAGACCAATATCTCTGAGGAACACAGATGCAAAATTCCTAAACAAAATACTAGCAAATAGAATAAAACAATGCATAGAAAAGATTATATACCACTATCAAGTGAGATTCATCCCACGAACACAGAGATGACTCAACATATGTAAATCAGTCAATGTGATACACCACACACACACACAAACTAAAAGAGAAAAACCATATGATTGTATCAATTGATGCAGAAAAAGCATTTGACAATATACAACATTCATTTATGACCAAAACAATAAAATGAGTATGGAAGGAAAATACCTCAACATAATAAAGCTCATATATGACAAGCCTTCAGCTAATATAATACTGAACAAAGCAAAACTGAAGCCTATTCTCCTAAATCAGAAACTATACATGGATGTCCCCTGTTTGTCACTGCTATTTAGTATAGTACTGAAAATTGTAGCCAGAGCAAGTGGGCAAGAAAAAGGAATAAAACTCATCCAAATTGGAAGAGAAAAACAGTTGTATGTATGACATGATCTTTCATGTAGAAAATTCTAAAGACTCCACCTAAAAAACTATTAGAAATAAAAAAAAAAACAAATACAGCAAAGTTGCAGGATTTAAAATTAATGTACAAAAATTAATTGCATTTTTATATACCAACAATGAAATATCAGAAAAAGAAAATTAGAAAAACAATACCTTTTGTGATCACAACAAGAGCAATAAAATACCTAGGAATAAACATAAGGAAGAACATGAAGAGTTCTATACTGAAAACTATAGGACACTATGAAAAAATTGAAGAAGACACAAAGAAATGGAAAGATATTCTTTATTCATAGATTAGAAGAATCAACATGGTTAAAATGGCCACATTAACCAAAGCAAGACACATATTTTATACAATCCCCTTAAAATCCCAAAATCCCACAGACATGCTTTCAAGAAATAGATAAAAGGATCATCAGATTTGTATGGAACCACAAAAGATCTCAAATTGCCAAAGCAATCCTACATAAAAAGAGTAAGTGTGGGGTTGGCTTTAGCTCAAGCGGTTACTTCGTCATGGTGCAACCAACAAAAAGAATAAGTGTGGAGGGATCACACTCTCTGACTTCAATCTTTACTAAGAAGTGTCAATAATCAAGACAACTTAATATTTACTGAAAAGCAAACACACAGATCAATGGACTAAAATTAAAAACACAGAAATAAACCCATAAATATATGGACAGATAATTTTTAACAAAGGAATGAGAAATATGCAATGGGGAAAAGAAAGCCTCTTCAGTAAATGGTGCTGGGAAAATTGGAAGACCACATGCAAGAGAATAAATTTTAATTGTAAACTTTCACCATATATCAAAATTAACTCAAAATTGATTAAAGAACTTCACAGACCCAAAGCAATAAACTGTATACAAGAAAACATTAGTACTAAACTTATAGACCTTGGGTTTAGAAAAGTGTTTATGAACCTAACCTCAAAGGCAAGGGGAGTAAAAGCAAAGATAAATGATTGGGACTATGTCAAACTAAAAAATTTTTGTACAGCAAAAGAAACCATAAGCAAAGCAAAGACACAACAAAGAATGGGAGAAAATATTTAAAAACAATGTCTCTGATAAGGGGATAATACCTAAAATCTATAAAGAATTTTTACAACTCAACAATAGAAAACAAACAATCCCATTAAAAAACAGGCAGAACATCTGAACAGACACTTCTCCCAAAGAAACATTCACATGGCCCACAGATATATGAAAAAATGCTCAACTTCACTCACTATTAGGAAAATGCAAATTAAAACCACAATGAGATGTCAACTTACACCTGTGAGAATGGCTATAATCAACAAGACAAGGAATAACAAATGTTGGAGAGGGTGTGGAGAAAAAGGATCTCTCATACACTGCTGTTGGAAAAGCAAACTGTACGAATACTATGGAGGACAGTGGGGAGGTTCCTCAAAAAACAAAAGATTGATTTACCATATGACCCAGTAATTTCACTTCTTGGTATCTACCAAAAAAAAATGAAAACTAATTTTGCAAAGATAGATATACCCCAATATTCCTTGTATTCATGGTGGCCAAGTAATGAAAACAACCAAAGATATTTTTCATAGATGACTGGATAAAGAAGCTGGTACATATAATCAATGGAATATTACTTACCTATAAGAAAAGAGAAATAGGGCCATTTAAGACAACATGGATGGACTTTGAGACCATCATGCAAAGCAAAATAAGCAAGACAGAAAAAAATAAGAACCACATGATTTTCTTCATATATGGAAAACAAAGCTGAAAATCAAAAAGAAACAAAAACTCATGGGCACATCAATAGTTTAATAGTAGTTATCTGAGGGTATGGGGAGAAGGGGTGGGTGGGAAGGGACAGGGTCTCAAATATATAGTCATGGAAAGAGAACTGACTTTTGGTGATGAACACATAACACAACATAGAGATGATGTATTATAGAATTATACACGTGGAAACTATGTAATTTTTACTAACCAATATCACTCCAATATATTTAATAATATAAAAAATTAAAAAATAAACATATAATACTGTAAGAGATTAAAAAAAGGAAAACAAAACAACGAATGTAATCTTTTGATTTAATTTAATAATTAAATGCACTTACTTTGGAGTACCAGGGAATCACATGTTTTTCTCAAACGTACTTGTAGGCTTTTTGGTGAGGTGATACTTATATTCATGAAACAAGTAATATAAAGAAAAACCCTTCCCAGCCAGGGAGCTACCCACATACCAAAAAGCAAAAAAAAAAAAAAAAAAAAAAAAAAAAAAAAAAAAAAAAAAAAAAAAAAAAAAAAAAAAAAAAAAAAAAAAAAAAAAAAAAAAAAAAAAAAAAAAAAAAAAAAAAAAAAAAAAAAAAAAAAAAAAAAAAAAAGAAAGAAAAACCCATCTTATTAAGTATAAGCAAATACAAAAAGAAATCAGAGCAGATATTGCTAGGTAGTCAAATCTATCAAACAGCACACAATTATTGAAATTATACTACATAATAATGCAGGAGAGCAAAATTTGCCACTCGAAGATGTGTGGTATGTATGGTAACTCTGTCATGAGGATTCCTTTAGGCTAATTATCTTTAGAAAACAAAAGACTCAGAAAGAACATTTAACCTTCCCCTCAACTGCTTAAAATAATTTAGAGGGAGGGCCTACTCCAGGAAGTGAGCTATAATAATAAATAACTAGTTTAATATAAACTAGATGTGATTGGGAGGAACATAGCAAGGGCTTTTTTGTTGTTGGTTTCCTGAGTGGGAATCAAGCCCAGGTCACAGGGGTAAGAGCACCGAAGCCTAGCTCCTAGACCACTAGGGAACCCCCCTCTCGCAAGGACTTTTTGGTCAAAGTTCTCTCAGTCCCTTTGTTTCTGCATGGGCAAACTAACATTTGTTTACCAAGCAAAAGCATTCACTTTTTTTCAAATTCCTGTGAATTGTCTTACTTTCCTTTGAAGTTTTAAACCTTTACCACCTTCTCTTTAGTCCAGAATGTCTTATGTACCACCTTTTGCCTAACTGTGTTTGGAATGTCTCACGTAAATGTGAATTCCCTGTATGTACGTATAAATTTGATTGTCTCTTGTTAATCTGTCTTAGGTCATCATGATTTGATCATCAAAACAACAAAGAGAGGAAATAGAACAACTTTTCCTTTCTCATGCTAGTTAGAGTTTATGTGATTGGTAAGTATGTCTAGTATCTACAGTGATAGACACAAGGATCTCATTTTAGCTATATATTTAAAAGGTCATTTATTCAACATTTATTGTCAGTCATTGTGCTATTTTAGGTGAATATAGTATTGATAAAAACAAAAATGTTTCTCCACATGCCCTGAATTCACAACTAGTATGGTGGCATGTACTTATCATATACTATGAGAAACAGATGAGGGGGAAATTTGCACTATGGTATAAGATAGCAAAGAAGACTAGGAATGGAATTTTTAAATGTATAATGATAGACCAAGAAAGGTAACAAGGAATTAGGCCATTTCCTGAGTATACTGCACTGTGCCAGGGAGGGGGTGGGAAAAGGAAAGTAAAATACAAAATAATTTCTATTGTTTTGAGGGTAGCTTTTTTTTTTTAATTGGGTGTTTGCTTGTTGTAGAGTTCCTATAATGCTATTTGAGTAAGTCTGGAGTTGTTTATTTGAGGCTTCTCTGGGGAATCAACATCATTTTTTTGACAAGTAATTTTGTGTATCAGGCTGGACTATAGCAGTAGTTTATGATACTATGGGTATTTTGTAGATGTGGTTAACACAATAGTATTTAGTTGAAAAGGGATTGCCTTAGATAATCTAAACAGGCCTCATTCAATCAGTTGAAAAATCTCAAGTGAAAATTCCAAGGTTTCCTAAAGAAAAAAAATTCTTCCCCAAGACTCCTGCTTGAGAGCTTGCAGCATTGTAAATTTCCTACTTGTCAGCCTCAAAGTTGCATCAGCCAACTCCTTAAAATGCCTCTAGATAGATAGGTAGATAGATAAATAGATCTTACTAATTCTACTTATGTATGTTTCCAGGGGCAAGTTTAGGTACCTAAACTTTTATAAGTGTAGCCTTTTGGTAGTCTTCCAAACTGTGCCCCCCCATCCCCTACTCCTTTGCCCCACACTTGCAGATTTGACTTTGGAGAAGAAAAGCATTTTTCTGTTCCCCTCATCACAGAAGATAAAGAAGCACAATAATCTTTTCAGGCATCTTCCTTAAAGGTCACCATCTTCTCTTTTCTAGTTTTTTCTTTATGTAGTCAGGTAAGTGACTTTGCTGGAATGAGTTCTATCATCAACTTTTAGCATATGCCAAAGGCTGGAGTGTCTCTAATATTAAAATGTGTAATATTTAAGTCATTTCACCATTTTGTTTTTACTTAAAAGAATGATTTTAGGTTTTACATTCACACTTAATAGCAACTGACCATTGGAGTGTCTTGTGATTTTAGCAAATCCCTGGCTATTACTTATAGTGCCTTTCTGTAAATGATATTTTAGTAGAAGCAAGAAAGTAGCTATATTTCAGTACCCAGTTATCTCACTGTCTTGAGGCCTTTTCCTTAAAAAAACAACAACAAATAACAACTGCTTATAGGGGCTCTGAGGTTTTCTTGATAAAATTTTGTATATTGTTTTGCTTTTTAACTTACATGTTTATTTGCTTTCTTGTTTGTCTCTTATAAAGAGCAAGTGTTTCTGTCATTATTCTCAATTTAAATCTAAGAATATCTTTTGATAATTTATCAATTTAAATTATTAATATGAATAAATTATACTTACTATAAGGGCTGTCTGGAAAAAAATACAACCATTAATGCTCCTGTTTCTTATATTGCATGGCTGGATAGTTTCTGGACAGCCCTTTTATTCCAAGTCCTGTTTTACTAGTAGCACTGTATTTTGATGGTATCACTTATTTTTCATATTAAGTGTGAGAAAATAAAACTGACATAGATTCGGTAACTTTCCTAAGGTCCTACGCTAAAAAGAGACAGAAGCACGATCCAAATTCACGCAGTCTGACTCAGAGCTATGCAGTCCTTCATCCTGTTATTTTAACTCCAAAAGTCATAAGTAATTTGTTTAATCTCAGACTATATACAAATAATACACATCTAAATGTCAATTATAAAATCATGAAATACAAATATACAATTGTCATCTATTTGCTTTACAATTAGTCTGACCAGATGTCCCATTTTAAATAAGACAAAAAGGAATGACACTCACCTAGTGGGGGAAATTTCTACTACAAGGGACAACTTCTAAAAGATAAGTCCCTTTTTTTTGGTTCCCCCCTCATATATTATAAAGGGGATTCATCAGCTAATGTAACTAAAGAGTCCAGAAACAGGTCAAACTTCAGGCATATTTCATCATGCACTGTCCCATTTGAAATGCTGTGTATGGTCAGCCTAGTCTCACTGTGCTAAATTCAGGGTATCAGTAGGTTGATCACATATATTTTTTGAAAGAGGGCAGTACCATTGTTTTCTATCCCACTTAAAATGGGGTGTCTGGTCAGCACATTTATAATTTATTGTCTCCTTTTATTTTCCTACATTTTAGAAATTTTTATTATGTGGTTTTTGCACAAACCTTTAGATTTTACAGATTCTTGACTGGACCAATTAGAATTAAATTATCCTAAAAATTTTCTGCTGCAAGGAAAAGAATCCACTTTAAACTGGCTTATGAAAAAGAATCCCCCCCAAAATCAGAATTTATTTATAAATAATTGTGTATTTATTCTTACATGGTCAAACTTCAGTTACCTTCAAAGTACTGTCTGTTTGATTGTTTGATGCAATACATCTATCAAGATACATTTTCCACTTCTCAAAATACTGCTTGAACTGGATGATGTTGATGCCTTTTAGTGCCTCTGCCATTTTTTTGTTTCATTTCTTCTACATTAGCAAAATATTTCCCTTTGAGGATTTTTGATCATCCAGGAAAACAAAAAAGTCACTTAGAGTGAGATTGGGTGAATAGAGAGGGTGGAGCACAAGGGTCATGCCATTTTTGGAAAAAATTTGCTCAACATTTAGCACTGTGTGGGCAGGTGCATTGTCATGCCACGTGTTGATTGTGTAAATCACCCATCATGCAATGGGCAAAAACATTGAAAGAGTCTCCAAAAGAATTTACTGAGGCCAAATGCAGCCTCTCACAGTGACAGCTGGTACACTCATGCAGATGGGTTTGTAAAACACTCACCTAGCATGTACTACAAGGGCCAACACTCTAACAGATGTCTGGAGTTTTTCTTTTTTTTGGGTTCTCCCCTTATATATTATAAAGGGGATCCATCAGCTAACATAACTAGAGTCCAGAAATAGGTCAAACTTCAGGCATGTTTCATCATGCTGCTGGCTTCTGTTTTCTGTTTATCTCCATGTTTCGGTCCTATATTCATACTGGCTTTTCCAAAGGCCACAGACAGGTTATCAAGAACAATCAGATCTTTGTTTCCTCTCACAAAGAAATTGATGTAATGTGTCCCTGTAACAATGAAACAAAACTCATAACTTTCAAACTAATTGAAGCATCACTTTCTTTGGCTAAGCTGAAACATTTAACAGATTGATTTAGGCAACGATGGTTACCTGAATCAATCATTGTTGTAAAGTGCATCAGGTTATATTAATTAATTTTAAGTGAATCAGAGCCCAGCCTAGAAAAAGAAAAGTGAAATTAATTCCAGCTAATCTCATTGCTTCCATATAATGAGGGTGGGTAAAAGAGTTGTCAGGGAGAAACTACAATTGCACTTACATAGCTATGTGATTGTCAGCTTTATTTCTTTATCTCTACAGTAAAAATAATGATAAATCTTACCTTATATGGTTTTTTTGACAGTTAGAAAACATATACAAAGCTTTTACAATAACCTAGCAAATATTACCACTCAAGGAAATTATACTCTATAAATTTTATGAATAATATAGTTTGTGCTTTAAAAACATCTTTATTAGTGCTTATATTATGTTTATATTGTAATACAAGTCTTCCAGTTTTAATTTTTTAAAATCATCCTTATATTATAAATATGGAAAACAACATTTTACATTTATTTTGATAAAATCATGAGATACAAAATTTCAATCACTTTTTTTCTTACCAAACTTGCAGAGTTCATCTCTCTTATATTATAATCTGGAGTTTGTGGTCAGATGATGACTTTTAAATTTATATTATTTATATTATGTAAGTTCTCTTTAAAGAATACTATTTTTTAAAATTTGCATTCAGGTATGCAGCATGATTAAACTATATATTTAAAATTTTTTGATCTTTAAGTATTAAGTCCCAATTATGTTTTTGTGTTTCATTTACCTAAAATTCATGCCTAACCACATCTCTCTCAATGGTTGTTTCAAATATTCACTTTTCCCCCCCTGTATTCTCTATAATAAAACCATATTTCTGCATAATCTTTTCTCAGCAGTTAGTCTTATGCTTCCTAAATTACTGAGAAAATTAGAATAAAAAATAAGTATTTCAACATTTTCCCTTCATCCCTGACTATCTTATTATATATCTTTCCATTTTACTATTTTCCTATGTGAAGAAATGAATGTCTATCTAACATTAATTAATTTTTTCATTGTAGATCCACCTCTTTTTATCTCTTTAGGAATATTGCTTTATAAATCATAACATATCCCAATATACTTGCCATATTCTCCAATGGTGTAGCATATAAATACCAAGTTTCTCACATATTAAAAATTTTCAGAATTGAAAAAAATAAACAGATCATAGATGGTAGAATGTAAGTTTCTCACTGTTGGAGTAGGAGGTTAATATAAGCAAGAAGATGAAGATAGAAAGAGCCATTTGGTTATAAATTCAAACAGGAGAAATCCATATAACATGTTTAGTTTATTATAGTTATAGGTGGTTACATACAAAAATACTTACAAATTTGTGTATACACATGTATATGCACATAAATGTTTTTATTCTGCTAGCTGAGAGGGCCTAGATTTGAGGGCCTAGACACCAAAGCAGATCTTGGTTTCTAATACTATTTACCAAAAAAAGGTCCCAGAATAATGGCTAAATTTGCAATGGAGCAGGAAATATGCAAGATGGGTCTAGATTATCTTATATTGCTGGAAAGTAAGTAGTTGCTAACACACACACACACACACACACACACACACACACACACTCTCACAATTGTGGGGTACCTCAAAGGATTGTAGGAGCCAACTAATACAATTTCTAATGGCTAATGCTGAAACCATTTGAAAAACAAAATAAAATAATAGTAGATTTAGTTCACAATACAAAATGAGTTATAAATATGAATGAGTTCATACTAATAGAAATAAGCTATTAATAAATAAATAAAAGATAGTTAATAGACAAATAACCTGTGTATAAAAATTCTAAACACTATTAAATTAGGCAATAAAGGTTAACATTAACAGTGATGTTACATTGATAATATATATCTTTGATATGATATGATGAAAATGACAGTTCACCTTTGGAATCTTCTTTCCGAAAACATATAATCCCAGTCCAATAATGAGAAAAACGTAAGACAAATCCTAATTGAGGGACATTAAAAATAACTTTAGTATTGCTCAAAACTGTCAAGGTCATCAAAAACAAGAATTCTGAGAAAGTGTCACAGCCAAGAGAGATCTTCGGAGACAGGATAATTCAATCTAACGTATGGGATCCAGAAACAGAAAAAAATGAAGACATTAGGTAAAAACTAAAGTAGAGATGTTAATAATAATGTTTCATTAACTGTGATAAATGTATAACACTAATGTAAGATATTAATTAATATGGGAAACTGGGTGTTGGGGTTGTATAAAAACTCTCTGCATTATCTTTACATTTTTCTCTAAATCTAAAACTGGTCTAAAATAAAAAGGTAGTTTTAATAAGAGCCTATACAAATATCACTTTATGTAGATGTTTTCTTATAAAGGTCAATATAATATTGTGTTTGAAGTACCACTGCAAATATTTGAGAATTAAAATTAGTTGAAAAGTTCTCAGTTACAGTCTTTATACATTTTCAAGCAAAATTCCCATTTTAAAAATAAACTTAAAGCAACGATTTATGTTTTGTTTCCTTAATAAATCAGAGCATTAAAATCTCTCAGTCAGTGATAGTTTCAAGGGTAAACAGTCAGAGTTAGTACTGAGATATATATATGGGTATTATAAGGAGTAGTCTTCTCTTCAACTAAATTTGAATCTGACTCATGATGGCTATACTGTCACACACATCTTGCAACCACAAAGGATTGGCACTAACACAGACACACACACACACACACACACACACACACACACACACACACACACACACACGGAAGTCCTCCAATTGAGAAAGAATAAAACAAAGGTTATATTATTTATGTCCTGGTGTTAAATAATAGTTTATGTTCATCTCTGGGCTTGTCATTCATGTGAGTCAATAAATTTCTTTTTTTGCATAAATAATTTAGGCATATGTTTACAGAAGAGTCTTTATTGAAACAGAGGTGTTTATAGCTGAGCAAGAGAAAAACATTCATTGTTTAAAACTGATTTTCTCAAAATTCTCTCATCATTTTTTTATTTAATAAATTGTAACTATGTTTCTGATCTCTCTTTTTGTCTCTTCATATCTCTTTTCTTTCTTTCCACATTCATATTTATTTATAATAAAGAGCAGTTAATGGTCTCATTTGTTATATTTCTAATCTCCTGTCCCAAGGAGCTTAGTTATTTTTCTGAACTAAAACAGTTACCTAAAAGGAATTTGGTGACGGTTGTTGAACTACTACACATTTTACCTTATTTCTTACTAAGCATAGTTGTTGATTTACTTGGTTATATTCACTAATAAACTGTAAATTAATTTAAAGCTGAGACCCTGTCATAATCTGAGTTTTGCTTTAAATCTGGAATATACCACATTGCTTGATAAATAAATAATACTTGTGGGGTTTACATAACTCCACTATCTAAGAGCAAACAAATAAACAATATTTGTTTAGTTAAAATATATCCAGACTTGTTTTTGCTGTGATATTGTTGTTTTATATCTGTAAATAAAATTAAAAAATCCTTTTTCTTCCTTTATGAAAAAAAACATAGAGGCTAAAATTTTATGACTTCTACAGCTCTAAAATGTATGGCTCTAAAGCTTTTTAGGCAGCTTCTACTTCTTCCACTGTAATTTGGTGACTACAGTTTTATCCAAGTCAAAATACCTTATTTTTCTCTATTTACTATTTCACTGGCAATGCAAAGAGACTGGAGTTTCCATGAGTATCTTTAGAATAATATATCCAGTATTATTTGTTTGTTAGCTCTAAGCTTTCCAGAACCAACATGAAAAAGGAAAACACAATCAATTCTCACCTTATAGTTTCAATAAAATAAAAGTAAAAATAGTTAATTAGTAAAAGCATAATACTACTGATATTTAAATTTTTTTTGTAGTACGTGGGTAGCTCCCTGGCTGGGAATCAAACCCAGGCCGCAGTGTTGACAGCACCAGTGCCTAAGCTTTAAGCCACTACACCACCAGGAAACTCCCTACTGATATTGATATTAGTTAATTTTATTTAATGTCTTCTAGAAGTGGGATAATTTAATTAATATTTTATACTAACATTCATATAAGATTTTTACAATTCTGGGAAAGTAAAATAGTCTGATGGCACTCAACTAAACTAGCAAGTCAAACCAATTATAATAATATATTTGATTTTACAAATGTATTTTTTAGTGCATGAGATTTTAGAAATTCCATTTATTACATATAAAATGGAAAAATGTATATTTTAGTTTTACTGAAGAACTAAAATAAGCTAACACAATAAAGTATTTAGAATAGGTCCTGGTTCATTATGTATTATTATAATATATGTTAGCTAGTACCTAACAAGGTGGAGAACAACTACTTAGATTTCTGATGATTTGACTTAATACCAAAGTAAGTTATTAAAATGCCTGGAAGAGTATTTGCAATAACTAGAAATAATTTTCTTATTTAGCTGGTTTGTAAATGATCAGTGTTGTTAGTGCACTAATGCACTCTTTAAGAGAAAAAATTATTTTTCCTCTACTCTTCTAGGTTCTTGGATGAGAAAGCCCTGCAATAAAAAGACCAACTAACAGATGTTTAATAACATGTGTATCTCCTGTCTATATGAGACATAGTAAAAAAAACCGAGTAACTCCTTGAAATGTCTCAAGTTATCATCTTAAATAATATCTCCAGTTAAAGACAAAAAGAAGAGGTCAGGGGTGGAAAAAAAGGTCAGTTGTAGGAGGTTAACCAGAAAAGGCACAATAAAAAAGAGTAAGATTGTTAATGAGGATTTAAATCATTGCCTTCTCCAATGACAAGTATTTTTAGAAATTTAGAGTTATTCTTCTTGTTTTATTGCAGAGAAGGAGCTGTCCTTACAAATGGAGATTTCTCTTATAAGTATAAATATCTCCTACAAAAGGAAAAATTTTACTCAGTTTTCAGAGCTTTTCCTATGTCTGTTGTTTATTAAAAATAATTAACCTAAAATAATTTTATGCTAAAGAGGCATATGGTATATTCTGTTGCCCTTCAACTCCTATAGATCTTTCAGAAACACACACACACGCACACACACACACACACACACTCACTGACACTACATATATAAAACTGGTAGTACCAAAAAATGTATACATACTTTAAAAAATATTGTTTATGTATACTTTTCAAAACTAAATTGAATTACAGTAGCAATGTGTAGTATGACATTCACTCAAAAGGTGAGGTTAATAAATGCTAGTGTCACCATGCCACAGGGAGGGCAGTCAAAGGAAATGTCAGGAGCACTGTTGGTCGAGGAGTGCAAGACAATTTTGAAGTGGTATTTGGAATTTGAGACACATTGTTTGAGTTCCTCCCACATTCTCTTGACTTAACAAATCTTCATTTCTACCTATGGGGGACCTTAAATGATGTGGTATACCACAGAAAACCAGCTGGTGGTACTTTGGGAAAAAATTGAAATGGGCATGTGCAGCGATACAAGTGGACACGTTGGTTAAGCAGAAGTTCACTGTAATCAAAAGGGTCTGAACAGAGATGGTAAGTACTTTAAGCATGGCTTGTGTTTATCTTTTGTTATCAGACTATATTGAGTATTATAATTTTAATATAGTTTTTTCCTTAAAATTTGTAACAATGTTGGCACCCTCTGTGTGTGTGTATGTGTGTGTGTGTGTGTGAGTGTGTGTATTTTTTACATGTATCTGTTTAAAATCAATTTTATTCAGAGCATCTAAGAGTTTCTTAGAATATATTTAGAATATTCTCAGTAGAAAAATAAATGGACATCATATCTTTCATAAAATCAATGGGAGTTTTTGTTTCTTTCAGTCAATATTTGAAAATTGAATTGCAGTGAATTTAATATCACACTTGACTTAAGTAACTGGAGTTCCCATAGCCCATCTATCTTTTGCCATAAAATAATATATATTCTCTTGTTAAAAATGAGGGGTCAGGTAGCTACCTTACTTCTCCTAAAAAATAAAAATAAGAAAGCAAAGTACTACTCATAAACAGAGCTAGAATTTGCCTCATAATGTAATTTATGTTTTACTCCAACAAGAGAAATAATTATAGATGTCAAAATATCCCCATCAAGATGAAGAAAATTAGAAAAGTAGGAAGACCAAGATATAAAATAACATTAAATGTAAAAGGTAAAAAATTGGAAGAAAAATGACCTTGAGTAAGTTATATGGATTCCATGCCTGGCTAAATTATAAAACTCATGAAAATGTACTACTAATAATCTTTTATCCTAGTTTATGCAAATTTTGGATGCCTTCATAGCCACAGTTGCATAGTCTATTGGCCTCATACTGGTATCATGTCTGCTCAAATTTAACTCACACTATGACCTGTTTTTAGCTCAATTGCTCCTGATTTCCCAATCACATAAACAAACTGAAGTTAGAAGTAAATAATAGGTAAAATCTGTAGTTCTCATACTCCTGTGATTTACTACTCCATGTGTAGTCAATGGCCAAAGACCATCAGACCAAAAGCTGTACAATTTTGGAAGAATGGCAAGCTTCTGCCTCAGAGTCCATTCTCTCTAAAACTGTCAAAGAAAATTAACCCTGTCACCCTCTATCAGACCAGACCACTCCTAGGCTGTGCTCAGAATTTTTTCTCCCTTTTAACTACATTGTTATTTGGATAAAACAAGTGGCTGCAGCACAATCATCCAGGTGGATCCCTGAGGGAGAAAAAAGACACTGTTTCTGCCCTTCTTCTATCTAAATCTCCCAGTCCATAATTCCATGTGTTCTAGAAGTGCCCAACTTTCCAGCCAATCTGTTTTAGACTGCCAAGTCTCTACCTTCACCTTGTCACCACGTTCAGGAAGGGTGTAAGAAGGTTTTGTTCTCCCTCAATTATGCTCACTATCCTGTGAAGTCTTTGCTAAGGTGGGGTGAGGGGAGGGAGGGAGACCTGTCACTAGAAGTGCTGGTTTGTTTAGTGTTGCTTTGGGAATCATCTTCCTATGAGCCCTCCCTTCTCCTGGCACCACGCAGGCATAATTATGGTCTAGTCTAGGCTTCAGGATGTACTAACTAAGGGACTAAATATATTTATTTATCAATCTTGACACTCAATATAATATTTAAATAATGAGAGATATTAATAACTATCTTAAACATTTTATCTCCATGTGTCTTTGAGTATCTGAGCTTCTATAAATGAAAGTTCATTTTCACTACAGTGTGTTATAGAACTAAATTCAACCAAGTAAATGTGAAGATCTAATTGGATTTACTAAGAAATTTATGAATGGAGCAGCATCCCATCCAGCAACTTGAAGGGTGCTCAGAGGCATTATACAAAAGGAAAGGTGTTTATAGTCAAAAGTGTGTGGCAGGGGTATTATTAGCAAAAAAATAGGATTATTTTTAGGTTGGGTCATCTTCATTCAGAGCAGTAGTTCCCAACCTTTTTCCATTTATGTACCCCTTCTACCCTGGGTCTATACTATTTTGGTATAGTTAAATATAACTAATACCAATTGCAGCAATTTAAGTAAGGGTATGATTCAGGCCTGGCTCAAATAATGCATGACTTTTAGTTAACAATACTGTATTATGTACCAGAAAGCTTTTAAGAGAGATCTTAAGTGTTCTTAATACACACACATACACACAATTATCTGAGGTTTTAGATATATTAACTGACCTTATTATAGTAATAATTTCACAATGTACATGTTTATCAAATTATCACATTGTACAACTTAAGTGTAAACTGTTATATGTCAATTACATTTCAATAAAGCCAGAAAAACAAAAGGAAAATGTTAAGAGTTGGGCACATGACCTACCCAAAGAAAATAGATTACACTGGCTGTTTTATTCAGGTTGTTGAAAGAATTAATTTTCAGCTTTCCTCCACCAGGCTTAAACCTTAAAGTAAATACTTAGAGCTACTTGCAGCTACTTTTCTCTCATATGGTACCTGGATATAAAACCAACGTGGAGAAAAGCTGAGCCAAAGAGAGAGAAATATGGGACCCCATGACTTCACTTAAATTAAACCTCCCTTTTTGGAGTAGTGATAAATAAATAAATAAATTAATAAATAAACTTCCTTTTTATTTTATTAATCCAATAAAAATAATTCTACCTTTAGACAATTTGAGTTTGTGATTTCTTTTACCCAATTAAAAAAGTAAAGTCCTAATAGTATAATATATGAACATTAGTTATCATTAAGTACATTGTTTTAATTCCACATACATTTAAAAGTACATCCATTTCAAAAATATTATGTCTGTTAATATAATGAGTGACTTGAGAAACCATTAATGACACATAGAAAATATAAATGTATCAGCAAACACTTTAGAGAAATAAATATCAAAAAGAAAATAGTATGCCACATGGTAAATTCTGAAGTGACTGAACATGCTAATTTTGATATTTATGGAATCTATTACACATCTTAAAAAATGTTAAAGAAAATAAAAGAAGATATGGGATAAATTTAGTGACTGTATTATAAACAAATTGAGAGCCAACATGTTCTAGTGGTAAGGTTTATAACCCTGTTGCTGTTCCCCTTGAATCTACATCTCTGAACTTCAAATTTCCCATTTGAAATTATGTGATAACTAAAGTAGTTCTCAGTGTTTGAGTTTGTCCACATGAGGTACATAGGGCAATGCTAAGTATACATGGCAGCAGCTATTACTAGTCACTCAGTAAGTTCTCATTTTCTCCTCCCTTCTCTGCAGAACTGTAAACACATGATATTCTTACATTTGGATGTAATCTTAGAACTCATTCACTCTTCTATTAATTATGTATCTTCTCCCAATGCAGCACTTATACAATATTTTAAAATAGTGTAAGTTTCCATATATACTTGTAGAAATACCTTTTAAGTTTGAAATTCACAGAAATGTATTGACCTGTCACATACACAAAAAACTGGTAGAATTAGAAGACCATGTTTTATTATTGATAAATATAAATTAAACTATTTGAAATGAAGAGTGCATATTTACATAGAGGAAACAACCTAATAGCAAGGTGCTCATAATGCAGACAGCAGGTCAAGGGCTGTTAAACTATGTGAGTGATCTGGAGAATATAGTATATAATGAGGTGTCAAATTTCTTTTGATTGCCAAAAATTATTTAGGTAGTGAAAAACATGCAGAATTATAAGGAAATCCAGAAGGATCTAATTAAACTTGATGATTGGACAATGCGATGACAGATAAAATTTAGTGCAGGTAAGTGCAAGGCAATGCATATTGGGAAAAATAATTTAAACTTCTGTGCACATTGAAGGTTTCTGAATTAGCCTGAACCTTTTAGGGAAAGCATTTTGAAGTGATTATGAACAGTTTAATGAGAAAGCTGCTCAATGTACATGAGCATTTGAAGTAGCCAATAGAAAACTTGTAGGTATTTATTTGAACAGGTGAAGTAATAAGGAGATTATAACATAAAATTACTTAAATTAGTAAAATTCTTATACTTAGCTATATTTATTTTAATTACTCTATCAGAAACAGTAAAGGATAATTGATAATGTGTTCAATTGTTAAATTAAAAGTGGACAAATAGTTTGAATACAATAGCAGCAAGACATTTAAAAGGCTCAGAAAATAATGACTGGTTCGCCAAAACATTTTTGGACTTTTTTTTCAATAAATACTAAGATATAAAGGTAAGATGACATTGGAGGAAATAAAATCTATATTTTAGAAGAAATAATATGACTCAAAATCAATGTATAGTTCACTTGTGGAATAAATAACAGAGGTGAAGAGCATGGCAAGAGTCACAAGGATTAGATACTTCTACGACTATGAATAACATTTCCAGTTATTCTACATATAGCAGATTCAGACAGCATAGCATAAAGTTAAACATTCTCAAAACACATTAGCCTGCAGTTGGGCAAAATCATCTCACTGTTGCTACCCAGCATCACAAAAGGATATCACACTACATATCACTAACCTGGGAAAAGATCAAGATTCAAAATTTTAAGCATAGTTTCTACTGCATGTGTATCACTTTTTGAACAATTATGAATTTGAAAAATCATCAGTTGTACCATTGCAAGTTAGAGACCATCTGTAGTAACAAAAATCAGAGAGAAGACAAAAATAAGCTTGCAAGTTTTGATTCCCAAACACAACAGGTCCTCAAATAACTTCATTTCAATCAACATCAATCTGTTATAACATTGATGAAAAAAAAAAGATTCTCTGCTGAGGTCACTCTCTGTGTGAAGTTTGCACATTCTTCCCATGTCTCAGTGGTTGGGATTCTGGTTTCCTCCCATATCTCTAAGATTTACAGCTAAGTAAATTGGTGTGTCTACAGTAGGACTGGGCAAGACATTGATTGCAGTTCACTGGTGGACCACTAAGCAATGTTGGGGTGACCTAATGAACCACAACATTTGGAGAAGGAGCTCTTGCCCTAAAAAACATCTGCACAGGCTTGGTCTACAGTCTTAGTCTGAGTGAGTATGGAAGTGTGTATGTTAGTGCACCCTGCAAAGGAAGGGTGTCCTATCCAGAATTTGTCCCATTTTGCATCCTGAGCTTTGGGGAGATATGCTGGCCACCTGCAATTCTGAATTAGAATAAACTAATTGGAAGATTATTACTTTACTTGTTCTTATTAATCTTCTTAAATGTATGTATAGCTCATATTTATTTCAATGCTAAATATTGGAAGTGTTTTGAATCTTTATTTAGAAGTTGGATGATGTTTTTCTGACCAGCAACATCAAAACTTAACTTTTGTTTATATTAAGTAGCCTATGGTAACAGTGGTTTCATTATAAATTTTGTTGCTTAAAGATGCAGTTTTCAAGAACCTATCAATGATGATATGTGAGGATTTACTGTATTTAATAACTCAAATGTATACAGAAATTTTAATAAAACTGCTTTTTTATTAACAATAACAATTATCAGTGCTACCACTCTCAGGTTAGAAAAACAAAGAAATGAGGCAGTGTTACAAAATCTCAGGACCCAGTTTGAAACCATAGTCAGAGCCAAAGCTATGGAGGAGATTCAACCACTTCTGGTTACAGGCTGAGAATGAGGGTAGTGAAATACACTAACATATCCTTCTCCTTTCCTCCATCTCTGTTAGTAATTTTAATTTATTAAAGACAGCAGAAACTAGTTAAAATATCCTGTTAAAGGAAGGCTTCAGGAATCAACTGTGATAGTAGGCAAAGAAAAAAAGGGCAAATTATATCTAAAGACAAAGAAGCCCAATTGCTCTCATACCAACATCAATTTTACTAATTGTTCTGAGAGACAAAGACTTTATATTACACATCATAGTTTCAAACTTCATTGACACCTCTCCCCACCATTGCCTTGATATGTTTCTTGTACCTAATATATTCCTACTCAGGATTTTTTTCTTTTGCTTTTTTTTTTTTTTCTGCTTTTTGGTATGTGGCTAGCTCCTTGACTGGGAATCGAACCCAGGCCTCAGCGCTGACATCGCCAATGCTGAAGCCTTAAGCCACTACACCATCAGGGAACTCCCTCTTTTCTTTTAATGTTTGTAGAGCTTAGACTCTATTAATTACATACATAGCAAAGTGTCTGACAATTACTAAGAATGGAGGAAATAACTAAAAGATAATTACAATTCCCTTTATAAAAATAATTGTATTAAACATGACATTAATGATAATTTTATTTCATGATATACTAAAGTATTTTAAATTTTTCTTATTCCTTTCTGTCTGTAATTTTAATAGAAAAAGTCCATCAGAATTCATAAAAATGATTTACACTTTCAGTATCTATTTCTTTACTTCCTCTTTGATTTTCATCACATTACAAAAAGACTTTCATTACCATTCCATTGATCATATGTTTGTAAATTTATCAATGTATTTATATTGATACTTCCAAAATTATTTTTCCTTCCTTATCATAAAAATTTCTTTTTATCATAAGAACTTTTCAACATTTGAACTACTTGACGCTTTTTTTAAAAATTCATTTTTATTGTTAGACTTGACCCTTTTCTTTATCTCTATATCTTGGCATTTTCTTTCCTTGACCTCTATAGGAACAAATTCCACTATCTGGTTCCTTCTTAGTCCCCTTTGTTAACTCCTCCTCTGCTCAAACCTAAACTTATGACAATTTCTGGACCAGATCCTTGGCCTTCTTTTCTTATATATCTATCTTCTCTTTTCCTTTCTTCCCTTTTTTTTCTTTCTCCTTCTCCTTTCTCTTACTCTCTCTCTGTAATTTAATCTAGTCTAGTGGCTTAAAATACCTAACTTGCAAATTCCTAACTCAAGCCTTGAGTCTTCCTCAAAATATTATACAAACTCATATATACCACTAGCTCCCCAACATATTCACTCAATTGTCTCAAATATAACTTGTTATAAAATTAACTTATTCTAAAGAGAATATTTTATTCCTCTATTTCCAAACCTATTTCTGTTTTAGTTTTTCCATTTCTTATTGATTTTACCTATCTCTATGTCTAAAATGCCTACAACTCAACCATAATTCTCCTTTGCTCCTGACCCTTTACAACCAATCTATTCCCATGACCTTTTAGCTCCATTTCCACAGTATATGTACAATATGAACACATTTACCTTCTCCACTGTTCCCAATCTCAGTCAAAGCCACCCCATCTCTCACCAACATTAGTGAAATAGCTTATTAACTAATCTCCTATTTCCATTAATATCTTTTTACAGATCATCCTCTACACAATACCAGAATAATCATGTAGAAATATAGATCATGCTTATGATTTTCTATTACACTCAGTAAAAAAATTAAACTCTACTATAATTTATAAAAGCATAAAAAGATAGTAAATATTCTGTTGATAGTTTTGTCCTAATTAAATGTTTCTAGCTGTACTTGTTGTAATCAATAAGTCACTAAACATATTTAATTCTCTTGTGTAGGTTTACTGATGTAAAGGTCTATATTGTTATCTGAATTTTAATAAATTTATAAAAGATAACTTTTTTTCAAAAATTCAAATCTCTTTAAAAAGCAATTGATGTAGCCCTATATCTTAATTTTCTTAGAGCTTAGACAGCTATTCATTAACAGAGATATGCCTACATAAAAAGCAAAAAATTAAATTTGTTGGTTTTCTAGCTATCATTTTAATATCTGAATCAATGATACAATTTCAAGGACTATAGGCTCCAAAGCAATCTAAGCTCCAAGCCCATTTTTAAAAGCCAAAGAAATATCAAGTAAACAGAACAGAGTTACATGAAAGATTACCTGTAACTTTGTCCTGATACTACTTTGTAGGACAATCAACATGTATGGAGGCTTAAGCTATATAAACTCAGTTAAATTGAATCAGCTATCTTAATGGGCCAGAAAATCAACCAGTCTGAGTGAAAAACACACTTGAACGGTTGACTGGTACTAGTTACAGAAGCAAGCGAAATTTGTGAAATTTTTAAACATGCCCAAACTAGGAGGAAAATAAAACCTTTTAATTTTATTTTTATCTGAGTGCTTGACATAATCTAGACTTAGCCTTGGGGCTTTAAGCCCAAAATTCAACTGTACCTTTTTAAATTTCCACATTCTCTATAGTACTTACCATTATGTAAACCAAGAACACATGGACTATTACTTTGAAATCTTTATTTATGCCTTTCATAAATAATTTAGTCAATGATTTTATGTAATTCTAAATACATTTTATTATAATGCATATTACTATAAACACTTTGCTGTTTATATTGAGTTTTCACCTGCGTTATCTGAAGAATTTTGAATTAGTCATTGTTATCCTTATTATTCAGAAGAGAAACTGGAAACTCAGATATGATAAATAATTTGTCCAAGATTACATACATGTTTTCTATAAATTATACGTATCACCTTAGCCTTCTGAAAAATCTATCCGGTCATAGTTTTCCACCAAAATTCCCATCCTCAATAACTAGAAACCTGTAACAGTTTCTCATTCTTTTACCTATATCTGCTAGAATTGAAGCTATGCCATAATATGTGCCTATTAAGCAGAACTTACTATTAAAATTTATTAAGTGACTTACAGAATTAACTATGATTTTATAGTTCCAATAATTAGTCAAACCCAAATTTATTGTGACTTTAATAATAATAATGATAATAATAATAATAATAATAATAATAATAATAATAATAACAATAATAATGTAAAGTCCTTGTTCAGGTAGGTGATTTCTTCTTAAATTGTGCAATTATTCAAGAATAAAATATTTACAGCTGCCAGTCTTTAATTCTAAAACTTCAAAATACTTTGGAATCAATCAAGTTCCATTTTGAATAGAGTAAGTAAATAGTTCATTTTAGTAGAAAATATATTGTCACTACATCAACATTTTTCATTGTAAAAATGTGATTTGCTTATTCAGCTATTTGAAGATGGTATTAAAGAGAAACTATTGTATCAAAAATGTTTTCATCTACCAAGATTTCAATTTTAAGCCTGTAACATTTTAAGCTTTTAAAACATTAATTACTATTTTAAAAATGTTAGTCTGTCTTGAGATTATCAGCATGTTTCTGTACCTAAAGAAAACAATAATTCTTTAAATTTATTGAAAATGTTAGAAAGAAAAATAATTATTTATTTTACTCTTTTAGGTTCTTTGACTGATATGACAATTAAATTAATTTAAAACAGATTAACAGGAGAAGAACCAAGTTTTAATTTTATATGTACAGGAACACAGTAAATATGAGACCCAAAGGCAGTAAGGTAATTGAAGTTAATATGCAATCCTGAGATAAAAAATATGATAAGGGCCTGAAACTTCAAAGATAAAGGGGTAATTTTTAGGCAAATAGGAAGAGTAGATGTTTTTTAATAATATCTTTGTCCTGCCACAATGAAAAGTCTTTCAGATAAAAAGTTGTATCTGGTAATAATTGTATTTTTGGGTGAGGCCCTTTTATCTCTATTTTAAGCAGTTAAAGGAGAGGTAAATTATTTTCTAGTTTGGTAGGTCTTGATTTTCTTTGGCTTAAAATAATCCACAGGCCTAAGTGACACATTTTGGAGTGGCACATTTTATTTCCCTTCAGAAATCAATGTTTAATTCCCTTTTTGGTTTTTATACTTATTACAAATTAAAAAATAATTCTGAATGTCAGTTAAAAAACTGAAAGTTCTATATAATATTTTTATTGGTAACTGATTTGTTTTAAATGAAAAT
The DNA here is from genome assembly GCA_004026885.1 of Lyroderma lyra. Taxonomy (NCBI): domain Eukaryota; kingdom Metazoa; phylum Chordata; class Mammalia; order Chiroptera; family Megadermatidae; genus Lyroderma; species Lyroderma lyra. The sequence continues at coordinate 49,571 of PVJL010008731.1, forward strand.
TTTTAGTAAAAATTATGTTTTACAAGAAATGCTTCAAATACATAATAAAGAAAGTGTTTGGGGGGGCATTTTATACTATTTTTTAAAATCCATTAAAATGGAATTGCAATGAAGCAAAATTCATCGGCAAAGAAAAACTTTAAAAATTAGAGACAATGATTTTGTCTGCCATTTTGATCTGAGATTCAGTTTTTTCACCTATAAAATGAGGACAATAGTACATAGACCCTTGAAAACTTTTTGTAGTTAATATAATTAATATAGTGTAATGTAATATAATATCGTAGCTCTTAAGGGCTACTTAACTACTACTTATTAGAGTATTAGAAAAATGGCCATATAGCATTCAGTGATAATAAATGTTTGAAACCTGATTGTTACTATTATGATTGTTATTAAGATTAGTCATAATAAGTGTCATTTAGGAAAAATAATATCAATAAGTACTTTCAACTATCTTATTTTGCATTTCTAGCTATTCTTGGTAGAGATTAGGGAAAAATGATGCTCAGAACTCAATCCTATTATCAATAAATACTCTGGTTTCTCTTCATATCACATAAATCTTTTGCCTTTTACTATTATCAATAGAGTTCCAAAATCAAACATTTTATATGTAAAACTTTGAGAAAATGATGTATTATTCCTGTCCTATCTAGTACTGGTTTGTGATTAAAATTGCAATCAACATGAAATCAAATGCATTTTTAGGATATTTTTTTCTGTGTTAATTTACCTTTAATATAACAGGTAAGAATGAATCTTTTAAAATGTAATTATAGAAGCATCAAAAATTCAGAGAGCATTTAAGCAATCTAATAGAAAAGTGGATATAGTTTTATTCATAAAACTGAAGATTCAGTAACAACTTTATAACTTGACTCACATAAAGTTTTCATTTTTAGAATCTACTTAAGAAAATGTTACTCCAAATGGCTAAATCATGATATATATAAGCAATGTTTTCTTAATATGAATATTGTTAATATTTTCCACCAAAGTATACTTTATTTTGGCGCTGGTAAATAAAATAGGTTTTGTTTTCTCTTTTTTTCTCATTAATTTGGTTTTATAAAATTCAAGCAGAGATATTACAACTTCCTTTTTCTCTAAATGTGTAACTTAAATTGGTGGTTATTATTTTTAATTAACTAAATTTTGTACCCAAAACAACTGTATTAAAACTATACTTTGAGAAATAGCAAATAAATATATTTTTAATATAATCAGAACCATAACTTATCAGAAGCAATGAGACTGTGTGTTGATTTGTTGGGATGATTTAGCCCTCCACAGTGTCAGATAATAATGTATCAATAATTATTAGGGGAAATATTTTTATAGTAATTGTTGGTTTGGGAGTAGTTTGTCATCTAGATGTACTCAGATAAAGAAAATGGGTATAGAACTATCATTGTTTTGATTGATGAAACTCAAAATCTGTGACTGTGATTCCAAATTTCAGTTCCAAAAAATCTGAATATAAAGTTTATTTTAAATATAAGCTTCCAGAGAAATAATACAGTTTTTAACTTAGTTTCTATTATTTTTACTGCAGATATTGTTCTCTATTTATTTTAAAGGTAAGACTACCATCTTTCTTTAAGATTTCTAAGCTTAGACTAAAAATTTTATTCATTTAATTAAGAATACTTCTTGACCTATTATATGGCAAATATTATTCTTGGTGCTAGGATATTACAATAAAAAAGAGACTGAATTTTAAAAAGATAAAAACCTACCCAATCCAGTGGGAAGAGATACATGTAAAATAAATAGCATACCTTGTTAACGAGACAGTGATAAATTAAATGGAGAAAAATGATGCAATATAGGAGCATTAAGAAAGTCTACTTTGGTAGCAGTTTGTGTTTTAATATTGGGTGGTGAGAGAGATTTTCACTGAAAAGGTAGGCATTGGATAAAGACTTACAGAAGATGAGAAAGTATGAGAAATATCTAATAAATATCCAGCCATAAATGACTCTGTTTTTCATATTACATGGCTGAATAGTTTCCCAACCTGGACAAAGGTGTTGCAGGTAAAATAAAAAAGCATTGTGGTTAGAACTTAACCTGAAGTGTCTAATGAGCATCAGTGAGATCTATGTAAAGGTAAGAGTAACAAATAAAGACAGTATATTTTACTGATGATTGAACAAGTAAAATGATAACCAAGGGAAGTGTGGTGGTGGTGGTACAGATTGTATGGGCCTCGGAGTTCCTATAGTGTTTTACTCTGTATGAGATAAAAAACTATTGGAAAAGTTTAAGAAGGGAAACAGCATGGTATGACTTTATGTGCAGAAAGATCATTCTGATTTTTGTAATAATAGAAGACTAAAAAAATATGGACATTCGCTAGTGGCAAGTATGATAAATCAAGGTAAAAAAGATGACAAACTGAGAGAGGGTGGTGAAGTTGGTGAGAAGGGGTCAGACATTAAATATACTTTTAAGCATAAAAGTTAAAATGTTTTACACATTAAATTGAGAATATGGAAGAGAAAATTCAAGTATTAAATGTTGGCTGTGTTGACTTCTGTAACTGAAAGGATAACATAGCTCTTTCCTTACATAGTAATAAATATGTAGAAGATGGGTCTAGAGAAATGAACTTTGAATGCCATTAAGACATGTAAATGGGTATGTCATGTATATAATTGGATATCGTGGAATCCAGAGAAGAGATTGAAATGAAAAATACAAAAGTGGGAATCGCCAGTTAGAGTCAGTTTGTTTTGTTTTTGTTTTTGTTTTTGTTTTCATCTACAACACTGTTAGAGCACCAAAAGAATGAGTGTAGATGAGATAAGAAGTCCAGGAACTCAAACTTAGGCACTTTGACATTTAAAAATACAGAAGAGAATGGTGATAGCAAAGTAAACTAAGGGCAATGAGAGAAGTTGGACAAATAAAAGGTATTTGTATTCTGGGAGCCAAGAGAAAGCATTTCAGGACAGAGGGAGTAATTTCATGTGTCAAATATAACTGATTTAACAAGTAAGATGATAACCAAGAATTGCTTATGGAATTTTATAACACATAATCACTGGTAAAGTTGATAGAAGAATTTTTAATTGGAGTTGCATAAATGAAAGCCTAATTTGAGAAGGTTCTCAAGAGAGACTAGAAAGACAACAACTAGCCATAAAGTATATATATCTACTGTACTTCATCATTTCTAAGACATGCACTATTCCATATTTTAAATCTCTGAAATTGGAATTCATGTTAAAATTAACAACATTTTATACTTGTTACTACCTAGGCAGCGATGCTGAGACAGTTGTCATTGTTCAGCTCATTCATGAACTTGTTCATGATTGTGAACTTTGTCATGACTGTTAAATTTTTAACACTGCCACATAAAAATAAAAGTAAAAAAGATCTTTCAATATACTTAAAACAAAAATTGCAAGTGATGTAAAACCTTTGATTATGCATTAATTAGCATTTTTTCTTAGTAATGCATATGCTGTTTGTTATAATCAATGTGATTCAAATACAAGAAATATGATTTTTCATTGAGTTCAATGACAAGACAAATAGAAATGAGGAGATAGTTGAAGGGAATTAGAAGGTCAAGAGGAAGATTGCTTATAGGATTTTGTTTACTTAAAACTGGGCTGGGCAAGACATTGATCGTGGTCCACTGGTGGACTGCCAAGCAATTTTGGAATGACTGCCTGAATTAAGAAAAAAGTGTGGCACCAGAGTTACTAGATGGCAGATTAAGAAAATGCTATGCCTGCTGCATTCCAAGATTATACCAAAATTACAAATACATTATAGAACAATCAACCTCAAGAATCATTTGAAGAGTAGCTAAACAGAAATCCTATAACTAAGGATATAAAAAAGAGGCCACATAGAGACTGGTAGAAGAGGTAGAAATACAAAGCAGGCTAACCCAAAACCCCAAGATAGTGATTGAAAATGAGGAGAGACACCTCAGTGGTGGAAGTACCTCATTTATGGGAAGGAGTCCCAGGTCCCCACTGGGCTTTCTAGTCCAGGGGTCCTATGCTGGAAAGAAAAGTTCCCACAACATCTGGCATGGAAAATCAGCAAAGATTTTCTGCCCATTCTGGTGATATGTAAGATGGCTAGAAACACAGATGCCCTCTTATAAAGCCCACACAGACTTGCTTGCTTGAAAACTCTCACCTGGTCTCTGATGGAGGGGTGGCAGCTTGGGAGATTCAGGGACATGCAAAGAAAAACTTAGTTGTTGGGCTCCGGCATGGGAGCTAAAAGGACAAGAGCCACTGTGGTTCCAGTGTGGAGCCAGATACATGTGTAGCCTACAGAAGGGTGCCATCTTATCAGTGTTGAGCTCTCCCCCAAGAGCCCAAGTCTGGGACTGCGTTGATCTGGTGAAATCTGTGTGTGCACACTGGATTGGTGACTCTCTGGGTACCCCCCAACACACATATAATCTATTGCTATATTGCTCAAAAGCACTCTTGACTGCTAGGCTGCTGGCCCCACCCCACAGGCTGCTTGAAACCTTTTCCCAGAGATAGACCAGCCAGCCAAGGTGGTCAGAGAAACTCTTGATGGTGGGAGGTAACCCAGGACCTGTGCTATAGCATCTCTTGGGCAGTTCTAGGGGAATTGAGGGCCTGAGGTGAATGGTGGATGACTGAGGTGTTCTTGGGGCATATTTGTGAAGTGGTAATAAAGCAGATACCATTGTGAAAGTTAAAACTGCATTGACTTTGTAGAAACCACCACCCACACCATGTAGCTCCGTGTAATCTTGACCCACTCGCCTACAGTTGCATTGCCAGAGGCACTCCTGGCACCTTGGTAGCCAGCTGCACCCACAAGCTGGGGAAACTTACGGTGGCTGAAGGCCTGCAATAGCCTGAGGAGCTCTTGGTGGTGGACAGTGACTCAAAACCTGTGCCATAGCCACTTTTTGGCAGCTTTAGGGTATTTGTGAACCTAATACATGCAGTGTCCTGAGAGCATTTTTCAAAGTGATCATAGGGATGACATAGCCTAGAGACAAGTAATGGCTGTCTGGGACAGTATGCCAGGTACTAACAGGCCGGGCACTGGTGTAAGATCTGAATCTGCATTAACTTTTTAAAATCCTCTGGTCACAGCTCATGGCAACCTTGAACTCTACTCTGAACAGTTAGGCCTGCATCACCAAGGGCACTTTCAACATAAGGTCGACTAGTCCAGACTCTTAACCTAAGGAACCTAAGGAGATGCTTTCAAAAGCTGGACCTTATGGGAAGCCAGCAGGTGGAAGTAGGCTTAGGGGGCCCAGGCTTTAGGCTAAGCTGCTTCAGGCCCACTTTTACTGGCAGCTAACCTCGGTTCAAAGCAAGACTACATTCACGTGCCCCCAGGTCAACCACAAGCAACACTGACCACATATAGCTTTTTGACTCCTACTAGGTAGCTATGGGCCAGTAAAAGAAAAGGCTAAAATTGACCTGCTTGGGAATGCCTCCCAAAAGACACCAGAAACAATATACCCAAAGGTCAGCTTTAAACTGCACCAAAGCACTACTGGGCTAGTCCCACAAGTGCCACATCCAGAGGGTGGTCTCAATAGGCACAAGAGCCCATGGGTATGAATTTCCTTTTAAGAGTACAGCCCCCACCCAGCAGCACATACACTGTAGGTATAGCCATTCTTCACAATCAGTCAGCCTGGGAGCCAATCCCACCCACTGATACACCAAGAGCAATCAAGCCTCAACTACAACAAGAGAACATACTCAAGGGACACTCCTAAAATACCTGAGCAGGAAATCAGGGAGATTGTGTCACTGGACCACATAAGACATATACTACATAAGGTCACAGAGCAAAGACAGAGAGAAATAAGAGAACTACCTACTACATAAAAGCAGACACAGACAACCAGAGTGAGATAGGAAGCATAAAGAAAGAGAGACATAAAAACCCTTAAAAAAACCAAAAACAAACAAACACACAAACAAAACAATAGCTATCATGAAGAGTATACTAGAAAGAATCAAAAAGAGATTGAATGGAGCAGAAAACTGAATCAGCAATTTAGAAGAAAAGGTAGCAGAAAACACCAAATTGAAACAAGAAAAATAACAAGAAAATATATTTTTTAAAATGAAGATAGCTTAAGAGACGTGTTGGACAACATTAAGCATAAAAAATAATCACATTATAGGAGTGCCAGAATGAGAAGGCAGAGAACAAGTAATTAAAAACTTATTAGAAAAAAAAATAACTGAAAACTTTTGTAACTAAGGGAAGAAATAGAAATACAAACCCAGAAAATGCGGTGAGTCCTAAACAAGATGAACCTGAACTAAGCTGACCAAATATACCATTTTAAACAGGAAGGAAAACAATGGTACCATCCTATTTCAAATGGTACATATGATCAGCTTACTAACACCTTGAATTTAACCCAGTGAGGCTAAGCTAATCATATATATCATTTGAAATGGGGCAGTACCATTGTTTTCTGTCGCATTTAAAATGGTATGTCTGGTCAGTCTAACCCAAAAAGGCTCACAGTAAGGTATATCATAATTAAAACGGCAAAGGTTAAAAACAAAGATAGAATCCTAAAGCAAAAAGAAAAAGACAGCTATTTACAAGGGAGCGTCCATAAATTGTCAGCTGATATCTCAACAGAAATTTTGCACACTAGAAGAAAGTGGCAGAAAGTGTATAAAGTAATGAAAAAAAAAGGGCTTACAACTAAGACTACTCAGAAAAATTATTATTTTAAATTGAAGAAGTAAAGAGTTTCCTAGAAAAGAATGAGCTAAAGCAATTCATTGCTACCAAGCTGGTGTCACAAGAAAAGTTAGAAGGACTTTTTTAAGTAGAAGAAAAGAGAAAACAAACAAATATAGATTTAAAATATGAATAATAACATGGCAATAACTATGTACCTATCAACAATCACTTTAAATGCAAATGAATTAAATACATCAATCAGAGGACATAGGATAGCTGAATGGATAAGAAAACAAGGCCCAAGCTGTCTACAAGAGACCCACATCAGATAAATAGACACACAGATTGAAAGTAAAGAGATGAAAGAAGATACCTCATGCAAATAAAAATGAGAAAAAAGCTGGGGTAGCAGTACTTATATTGAATGGAATAGACTTTAAAACAAAAAATACAACACACAAAGAAGAACATTACGTAATGATAAAGGTGTCAATCCAACAAGAAGATATCACTCTTGTAGATATTTATGCACCTAATATAAAAGCACTGAAGTACATAATGAATATCGACTGACATAATAGCAGAGATCAACAGTAACACAATCATATTAAGGAACTTTAACACTTCATTGACAGATGTTTCAGAAAGAAAATCAAGACAGACACAGTGGCATTAAATGACACACTAGACCAGAAAAGTTTTGTTGATATTTTTAGAGCATTTCACCCCAAAGAAGCACAGTATACATTCTTTTCAAGTTTGCATGAAACATTTTCCAAGATAGACCATGTGTCAGACCACGAAGCAAGTTTCAATAAATTTAAGGTTGCATTCATGTCAAGTGTCTTCTCTGAGCAAAAGAGTATGAAACTAAAAATCAATTATGAAAAAAAAGAAAGCTGAAAAACACACAAAGATATGAAGGATAACCTGCTACTAAATAATGAATGGGTCAACAAAAAAATCAAGAAATAAATTTAAAGATACCTTGAGATTAAAAAAATGAGAACAAAATAACCCCAATTCTGTGAGAACAAAGAAGGCAGTTTTCAGAGGGAAATTCATAGCAATACATGGGACAAGAAGAACTCAATAAACAGTCTAACTTTACACCTAAGGAATCAAGGAAAAGTACAGCAAACAAAGCCCAAAGTAGTACAAGAAAGGAAATAATAAAGATCCGAGAGAAGAAAAACAAAATTAAGACCAAAATAAATACAGAATATCAAGAAACCAAGAACTGATTTGTTTATTTGTTCTCTTTTTTGAAAAGATAAATAAAACTGACAAACTATAACCAGACTCATCAAGAAACAAAGAGGGAGAACCCAAATAAATAAAATAAAAAATCACATAGGAAAAGTGACAATGAACACCACAGCAATACAAATATATATATACTATGAAGAAGATATACACCAACAAATTAATCTGAAAGTAATGAATAAATTCCTAGAACCATACAATCTTCCAAGGCTGAATCAAGAACAAACAAAAATCTGGAAAGACCAATTACTACCAATAAAATTGAATTAGTAACCAAGAAGCTTCCAACAAACAAAAGTCCTGTACCAAATGGCTTCACAGGTAAATTTTACCAAACACTCAAAAAAGAATTAATACCTATCCTCCTTAAACTACTCCAAAAATTCCAAGAAAAGGCAAAGCTCTCAAGCTTATTTTATAAGGCCACCATTATGCTGATTCTAAAACCAGCCAAAGGCATCACAAAACAAAAAAAACTATGAGCTGTTGTCTCTAATGAACTTAGATGCAAAATTCTCAACAAAATAATAGCCAATCAAATTCAGTGGTACATTAAAAAGATCATACTTCACGATCAAGTGAGATTTATTCCTGGTATGCTATATGCAAATAAATTAATATGATACACCACATAAGCAAAATAAAAAATAAAAATGATATGTTCATATCAATAAATGTAAAAAATGCATTTGACAAAATCCAGCATTTGTGTAGGATAAAAACTGTCAGCAAAGTGGGAATAGAGAGAATGTATGTCAATATAATAAGGGTCATATATGACAAACTCACAGCTAATATCATATTCAATGGAGAAAAGCTAAAGTATTTTCTTTAAGGTCAGGAAAAAGACAAGGATATCCACTTTCACCACATCTATTCAACATAGTACTGGAAATCTTAGCCACAGCAATCAGACACGTAAAAGAAATAAAAGGCATCAAAATGGAGAAAGAAGAAGTAAAATTGTCATTATATGCAGGTGACATGATACTATATAGAGAGCCCCAAAGATTCCACTGAAATACTATTAGAACTCATAAATGATTTTAGAAAAGTAGCTGGGTCCAAAATTAATATTAAGAAAACAGTTGTGAGGAGACACAACAAAATGGCAGTGTGAGAGGCCCTTCGAAAAACTTGTCAAGAGATTACAACTAATAAAACACTTAAACCTCAACTGAGGACCCTCTACACATTACACAACACAGCTAAGAAACCTGCTCAGGGCATTAAGGTACCTGCAGGAGGGCAGAGGGTTAAACAAAGGAGAAATAAAAAGAGCAGGAAGCAGCTGTGCCTGGTCCTCACTTGGAACTCTCTGCTGTTGGAGAGAGGATAAAGAAGTTGGCATGATAGCTCTCTAGACCTCACTTGGTACACGGGACAGAAAAAAGGAGGCCCAGAGGTGGTATGTGAGGTACCATGAACACCTCACTTTGGCCCTAGGATGTGCATATTGGTCCACAAAACACAGTAGCCAGACTTCACTCTGGTTCCCAGAGGAGAGTGAGTGACTGTGCAGTGAGAAGCCACAGCACAAATGCTCTGGCCAGGAAGAAGGAGGAGAGACAGGGCTTCACACATTTCTCTCAGCCCACAACAAGGATGATCTGAAAGACCAGCATACAGGACTGCCTCCAAGGCTCAGGACAGAATTCACACATGGGGCAAACCCAGAACAGAAAGCTGCAATCACACCCAAACTCCCTGCACAACCTGAGAGCCTTAGGAAGAAAACAAAGCCACAAACACTCCTTCCCCATAGACCTCTCTCTGCCCACCCAGTATCAGAAGAGAACACCAAAGAAATTACAGCTGGGTGGGTTCAGAGAGTCTGCAAAAAGTGAAAAAAACAGAGAATCAAAGAGATGAGAATGGATGACCATCAGAAACAGAGCTCAAAGCAACAATTACAAAAATGCTTAAGGAACTTAATGATCATTTCAACAGAGAGATAGCAAGCATTGGAAAAGACTTACAAACCATTATAATGGACCAGGAAGAGATAATGACTATATTAATTGGAATGAAGAATGAAATAAAAGTCACCCAACTAGATAAAATAGAAATGAAAAGCAATAATTTGCAGGAAAAGTCAGCAGAAAACACCCCTTTGAACAGATAGATATGAGAATCCAGAAAAATGAAGATGGTGTGAGATTCCTCCAGGATAATTTTAAGCAGAAGAGTATAAGAATAATAGGTATGCTGAAGAGATAGAGGAAAAGCAAGGAATTAAGAAATTATTTGAAGAAATAATGAATGAAAAATTTTTTAACCTGGTAAAAGAAATAGACATACAAGTCCAGGATGTGCAGAGAATTCCAGACAAGATGATCCCAAAGAAGAACATACCAAGACACATCATAATTAAAATGGCAAAAGTTAAAAAGAAAAAGAGGAAATTCTGAAAACAATAAAAGAAATGCAAGTAATAACTTATAAAGGGACACTTATTCTATTCTCATGTGATTTCTCACAGAAACTTTACAGGCCATAAAGAATTAGCAGAAAATATTAAATGTGATGAACACCAAGGATCTACAACCAAGAATAATGTATCCAGCAAGGCTAGAATTCAAGATTGAAGGACAGATAAAGAGCTTCTTGGTTAAGAAAAAGTTAAAGAAATACATCACCACCAAACTAGTACTAAAAAATGTGTTAGAGGGACTTCTTTAAGATGGTAGGAGAGATAAATTGTGAGTAAAATAAGGAAAAGGGATGGAGAAATTTAGTTTGATTGTTAACATAGAATCAAAAGCAACAAAGAAACAAATCTCATGAACACAGTCAATAATTCATTAGTTACCTGAGGTTAAGCAGGGAGCGGGTGGGGGACACGGGTGAGGGACACAAATATATGGTGATGGAAAGAGAACAGACTCTGGGTAATGAACACATAATACAACACATAGAAGACGTAATGTAGAATTGTACACCTGGGACTTATGTAATTTGTACTAATCAATGTCACCCCAATAAATTAAAAAAAATAAAATTAAAAAATCAGTTGCATTTTATACACCAATAAAAAAACTAGCAGACAAGATAATTTAAAAAACAATCTTATTTACAAGTGCAAAAAGAAAATTAGATACCTAGAAGTAAATTTAACCAAGAGAGTAAAATTCTGTACTCAGAAAATTATGTCAGAGAAATTAAGAAAGATACTAATAAATGGAAACATACACCATGACCATAGATAAAAGTCAATATAGATAAAATGTCCATATTACCCAAAGCAATCTATAGATGCAGTGCAATTCTTATAAAAATACCAATGGCTTTTTCTAAAGGATTAGAACAATTCATCTTAAAATTTATATGGAACCATGAAGGACCTAAAATAGCCATGGCAAATCTTGAGAAGGAAAAACAAGCTGAAAGTATAACACTATATCAAATTATACTACAAAGCCATAGTAATCAAAACAGCCTAGGACTGGCATAAGAAGGAAAAACAAGCTGGAAGTATAATACTACATCAAATTATACTACAAAACCGTAGTAATCACTTTTTTTTTTTTTTTTTTTTTTTGCTTTTTGGTATGTGGGTAGCTCCCTGACTGGGAATCGAACCCAGGCCGCAGCGCTGACAGCGCCAACGCCAAAGCCTTAAGCCACTACACCATCAGGGAACTCCCCCAAAACCATAGTAATCAGAACAGCCTAGGACTGGCATAAAAACAAACACGTCAATCAATGAAACAAAATAGATTGCCCAGAAGTAAATTCATGTCTATATTGTTAATTAATCTATGACAAAAAAAGCAAGAATTTATACTGGGATAAAAACAGTCTATTCAACAAATGGTGATGAGAAAACTGGAAAGATAACATGCAAAATAAAATTGAAACTGAACGACCTTCTTACACCAAATACAAGAATAAACTCAAAATTATTTAAAAACTTTAATGTAAGACCTAAAACCATAAAACTACAGGTAGCAAATATAGAAAGTAAACCCCTAGGCATCACCCTCAGTAATATTTTTACTCAATTCTCTTCTTGGGCAAGGGAAACAAAAGAACAAATAAAGAAATGAGACGATATCAAACTAAAAAGTTTTTTCACAGCAAAAAAATCATCAGCAAAACAAAATAACAGAGACAATATTTGCTAATAATACATCAAATAAAAAGTTAATATACAAAATTTATACAAGTCAACACATACTTCCCCCAAAATAACAAACAATTCAATTTAAAAATAGGCAGAAGTCCTTAATCAACATTTCTCAAAAGAGGACATACAGATGGCCAATAGACATATGAAGATGTTCAACATCCCTAATCATCACCAAAAAAAAGCAAATTAGAACCACATTACCCCTGTCAGAGTGGCTACCATCAATAAATCCACAAACAACAAATATTGGTGAGGATGTAGAGAAAAGAGAACATTTGTGCACTGTTGGTGAAATTGAAAATTAGTGTAGCCAGTATGGAAAACAGTAAAAAAGTTCCTCAAAAAATTAAAAATAGCACTACCTTATAACCCAGCAATTCCACTCAAGGGTGTTTATGCGAAAATTCCAAAACACTAATTTTAAGAAAAATATATACCCCTATATTTACTGCAGCGCTATTCACAACAGCCAAGACATGGAAACAAACAAAATTCCCATCAGTAGATGATTGGATAAAGAAAATGTGGTACATTTATATAATGGAGTATTACTCTGCCATAAAATATTAAAGTTTACCATTTTCAACAACATGGATGGACCTAGAGGTTATTATGCTAAGTGAAATAAGTCATGCTGAAAAAGACAAAAACCACATGATCTTATTTATATATGAAATATAAAGAAAGAAAGAAACAACATAGAAATAGACTCATAGGTATAGAGAAAATAATTAATGCTTGTAAGATGGGAGGGGTGGTGGGGTGTTGAGAGGGTGGATGAGAAAGGTGAAAAGATTAAAAAGTGCAATTGGTAGTCACAAAATAGTCACAAGGATGTGAAATACAATATGGGGAAAATAGTAAATAATATTGTAAAAATGATGTACAGTGTCAGATGGGCACTAGGCTTAATGATGGAGGAGCACTGCATAAATTATATAAATGCTTACTCACTGCACCACAAACCTGAAAATATTGTAAGTAATGCTGAATGTGTCAAGTATAATTTTAAAAACATTTATAGTCATGGGATGTAGAGGGCAGCACTTTTATAGTCAATGGCATTTTAATAACTATGTAAGGTGTTAGATGGGTGTGGACTTGTTGAGGTTATCACTTGTGAGGTGTGTAAATGTTTAATCATGTTATTTTGTACACCTTAAACTAATAATAAAAAATTAAATTAAAAAAAAAAAGAAAGAAAAAAAGTGCTGTAGCAGAAGCCACATTATGCTGAGGCCTAGCAGCTAGGTAGCAAAACATAAAAGGTACACATTCTTTGCATGCACATGTACAGCTGCTAGAGGTAAGAATTTGCTCTTCACAATTGAGGTGGCTGTATTTACTTGAGCAAGTAAAAATAAATAGCTAGAGAACCACAACACTTACGAAAAACTACAAGTAGCCCTTGCCCTAAAATAGTTTGCCAAGGCCTGATTTACAGTGGCCAAAACATGGAAACAACCAAAGTGCCCTGCGACAGATGACTGGATAAAGAAGCTGTGGTACATATACACAATGGAATATTACTCAGCTCTAAGAAAAGATAAAATACTACCATTTACAACAAAATGGATATACCTGGAGATCATCATGCTAAGCAAAATAAGCCAGACAGAAAAAACAAAGAACTGTATGACTTCACTCATATGCGGAATATAAAACTTAAAGCAAAGAAAAAAAGAAATAAACAAACAAATAACCCAGGGACACAATCAATAGTTTAATGTTTATTTGAGGATGAGTGGGTCAGGGAGGGGAGAAAGGGGAGGGGGTGGGAAAGAAGGGGGGAAGCTAAATATAAGGTGATGGAAGGAGAAGTCACATTAGGTGGTGAACTTATTATACATTAAGTTGACAATGCATTGTAGAATTGTATGCCTGAAACCTATGTAATCCTTGCTAACAGATGTCACCCCAATAAGTCTAACAATAAAAATGAATTTTAAAAAATGGTCAAAATTAGAAGGCATTTTTATGTTGATAGGAACATTTTCAAAAAAAGTCAAAATTTGATGCAGCGTAATATACTTTAAGTATGTCTTTATCCTATACTTCTGAATATGAAAACATGGTTACAATATTTCTAATATCAATAAAATTCTGCTGAAATCATTTAAGATCTTTTGTGTACATGAGATAAAAATTACTCTACAATCTTTATGTATATTACAGACAAAGATTAAAGCTCACTGTAAACTATATTTTTTATATTCAAGAAATATCAACTACTGATTTATGATATTAATTCACAATACTTCACAACTCCTTACATCTACACCCATTTAATATCTTATATAGTTGTTATACATAAGTAATTTAAAATATCACTTCAAAAGAAAATGCTTTTATTTCTTTTTTTTTTTTTTTTTTTT
>PVJL010008732.1:0-63949 GCA_004026885.1 Lyroderma lyra
AGGCACTTTCTCTGGTGAGCAGCCAGCCCCACCTGCACTGCAATCTTTCTTGGAAAACTATTTAAGTCTACAGGCCCCAGGCAGTGGTGTGCTCTGAAACTTTTGCTAAGTAGCTCCAGGAACAGCATTGGCATCAAACCAGAATCTACAAGAGCACCCAGCACAGGTCACCAAAGAGATAGTGCCAAGGCCCCACAGGACACATATTACATAGGCTATCCAGCAATAGTGGGAAACATAGCAGATCTACTTAACACATAGAAACAAACACAGACAGTTATCCAAAATGAGGGGGAAAATACATCTCAAATAAAAGAATAATTCTAGAAGAAGAATTAGATGAGATAGAGGCAAGCAACTTATCAGATACAGACCTCAACACAATGGTTATAAGGATATTCAAGGAACTTAGTGAAAACTTTAAGAGAGAGACAGCAAGCATAAAAAAGGACATAGACACCATAAAAAATAACAAGTCAGAAATGAAGAATATAATAACTGAAAATCAGAATGCAGTAGAAAGAATCACCAGCAGATTAGATGGAGCAAAGGATCAAATCAGCAAATTGGAAGACAATGTAGCAGAAAACATCCAATCAGAACAGTAAAAAGAAAAAAGAATCCAAAAAAATAAAGATAGTTTAAGGGGTTTCTGGGACAACATCAAGTGTAACAACATTCACAGGACTGCCAGAAGGAGAAGAGAGAAAACAAGGAATTGAGAAACTATTTGAAGAAATAATGACTGAAAACTTCCCTAACTTGGTGAAGGAAAGAGATGTACAAGCCCAGGAAGCACAGAGAGTCCCAAACAAGATAACCCAAATAGGCTTATGCCAAGATACATTATAATTAAAATGGAAAAGGTTAAAGACAAAGAGAGAATCCTAAAAGTAGCAAAAGAAAAACAGCTGGTACCTTATAAGGGAACCCCCATAAGACTGTCAGCTGATTTCTCAGCAGAAATTTTACAGGCCAGAAGGGAGTGACAGAAAATATTTAATGTGATGAAAACCAAGGACCTACAACCAAGATTACTCTCCCCTGCAAGGCTAGCATTCACAATGAAGGGCAAAAAAAGAGATCCTCAGACCAGTAAAAGCTAGAGGAGTTCATCACCACCAAACCAGTATTACTGGGAATGTTAGAGGGACTACTTTAAGATGGAAAAAAAAGAAAGAAAAATTATAAATAATAAAATAGCAATAGCTACAGATCAACAATTACCTCCAATTTAAATGGATTAAAAGCTGCAATCAAAAATCATTGAAGGGTATCGCACCAAGTGGAATGTCAAACAGAGAAAGACAGATGCAAGTTGACCCTGCTTATAGGTGAAATCCAAACAAGAAAATAAGCAAGTGGAACAGGAACAGATTGATAGATTTCGAAAACATTTGGTTTGTTCCCAGATGAAAGGAGGGCTGGGGGAGGGGGCGAAATAAGGGGAAGGGATTGGGAAGTTCGGTTTGGTGATTGCAAAGTAATAGTTATGGGGATACAGGGTAACCCATGGGAATATCTTCTAGTTCCACCCATGTTGTTGCAAAAGGTAAGATTTTATTCCATTGTGTAAATGTACCAAAGCTTCTTTATCTAATCATTTACTGATGGACATTTAGGTTGTTTCCATACCTTGGCTATTGTGAATAATGCTGCAGTAAACACAGGGGTGCTTATATTTTTTCAAATTAGTGTTTTGGATTTCTTTGGATAAATACCCAGGAGAGGAATTGCTGGATCATAAGGCAGTTCCACACATATGTGGAACACAAAATTGAAAACAACAAAAAACCAAAACTCATGGACACAGTCAATAATTTAGTAATAATCTGAGGGTAAAGAGGGAGGGGGCTGGGGGACAAGGGACAGGAACATAAAATATGGTGATGGAAAGAGATCTGTCTCTGGGTGATGAACACATAACGCAATGCATAGACGAAGTAATGTAGAATTGTGCACCCGGAAACTATGTACTTTTTGCTGATCAATGTTACCCCAATAAATCTAACAAAAAATGGGAATATCGTTAATAATGTTACAATAATTATGTGTGGCATCAGATGGGTATTAGATTTGTTGGGGTGATGGGAGGCAGTCAGGGAGTAGGTGAAAAAGGGAAACAAATCAAAAAGTACAAATTCACAGTCACAGAATAGTCACAGGGATGTAAAGTGCAGCACAGGGCATACAGTTCATAACATTGTAATAACTATGTATGGTGTCAGAGGGGAACCAAATCTATCAGAATGAAGATTTTTGTACATTTATATAAATGACTCATCACTATGCTGTACACCTGAAACAAATATAATATGTCAAATGTAATTGAAAAATAATTTTTAAAATAATAACATGTTAAAAAGAAAAGAACACTGGCAATTTCATATAGCCCAGCCCCAAAACTTTTCCAAGGTAAAAAAGTTAGTAAGAAATCAAAACTCCTGCTTTTAACAACTCATCAGTTCCACTTATTATGTCCGTGAAACCATGAGAGTTTCTGAGAATACAAAGGTGGATGGAATTTTTTGATGGATGTTATTCATCTATACATCATGCTTTTAAAGCATACTTGGTAATACTTTATAATTCTTTCTGCTTATTCTCCGTTAACTTAGACTTTATGTCAAATAAAATAAGCTAGTGGGTTGTGTTATAATTGTTGTCCACAAGGTTGTTCAAAAATCACATTTTATTTTTGGCAGGTTGGTTTTTGTTTTTTATTTGTTTCACTGGATATTGTTGTTGTTGCTATAGATGATGTTGTTCTAGTTTTCCTTGGTCCTCTCTGAGTCATCAGCCCAGGACAAACCCCGTGGCCCTAGGCATACCCCATCTAGATGTGTGGGGACAAAGATTGTGGACTTGTGCCTTGGAGTAGTTCCCTCCTCCCTTCCAGGGGTTCTTGAACATAATCTTCATAAGGCCAACCATGAAAAGCTTCGTGAGGGGACCTGCTCACCTATTTGCCACTCTCTGTAGCTGCTGAGCCACACTCTGCACTCAGAGCAGGGGACGTGCCAAGGCAGCACATACTGTATTTCTGTTTTTTGATACCTTGGTCCTCTCAAAGTGTAATATAGAAGGGGTACATTTCTATTATTAAAAGAAAATTAATGTTTCTAAATTATTTTGAGTATCTTGTTAAAGTTTCTGAGGTATGCTCTGGATTGTAAAAATCATTTTATTTGAACATTTAAAATCGGTTAGTACTTTAAAGGCATTGATCAGAGAAACAGGTTTTATTTTTGGGGGGTGTTTTTTGTTTGTTTGTTTGTTTTTTGGTATGTGGGTAGTTCCCTGGCCGGGAATTGAACCCAGGTCGCAGCGCCAACAGCGCCAGCGCCGAAGCCCTAAGCCACTACACCATCATGGAAAGAGAAGTCACATTAGGTGGTGAACTTATTGTACAACAAGGTGACAATGCACTGTAGAATTGCATGCCTGAAACCTATGTAATCCTTGCTAACAGATGTCACCCCAATAAGTCTAACAATAAAAATGAATTGAAAAAAGGAAAACATTGAAAATCAAATAGTTGTTTTTATGGAAGAAAACTTGAGTGTGTGGACGTAGTGCACCGTGAAGCCTAAACTAAAGGTATCTGTCCGGTTGCTGAAAGGAAGTTTTGGCAGGTTCGATTCCTTGGGAAGCAGACTCCGATGCACAGTTTAACATGCAAGTCATTTCTTTGAGCTTGTTCTTGGGGTTCACGTTATAGAAAGGAGAAGACTGAAGTAGGATTGGGCATTTATTTAAGAAAATTGAATATTGTCTGGCAGGGGTATAAATAAGTAAACAGATACATAGACAGCTTACTGTATGTGATGTCTGCCTGCATAATGCCATTGGAAGCTTTCAGAAAAAATAAAACAACAACAACAACAAATCCCAAATAATTTAAGCAGCCTGGAGGAAAGTATAAAATTGGCATAACATTTCTGAGAAGCAATTTATATATGTAAATTAACAGTCTTTGTAATGTTTATGTGTTTTGGCTTGTAGAACTCTAGAAATTTATCCTAGAGGGAAGTAATGAGAAATGTGAATAAAATTTAAGTATTAAATAATTATTCTAGTACTATTTTTAATAGCAAAGCTAGAAATAACTTAGAATGTATAATAGGAGGAAGACTAAATAAATTATAGTACAGGATACTCAATTTTAAATGCAGCTATTAAAAGTAGGATTTTCAAAGAATTTTTGATGCCCAAAGAAAATGCTCACATTATCATTTAGTAAAAAATCAGAATACACAGACTTGTCCTTGTTGGTGCTGAGCCGTGGGCATCTCTTCAGACAACAGGCTCAGCACAGCAAGACCAGGAGCAAGAGAAAGCCCTACCTCAAGAAGTGAGAATATAAGCTGGGATGCTCTGCTGCCAATGTTACAATTGGCGCCAGCTGCATAAACACAGTGCATGTGTGCAGAGGCAACAAGAAGTGCTGTGCCTTGGGGCTGGACTAGGAAACATCTGGGTCTCCAAGTGTTGTACGCTCAAAACAAGGATTATTGATGTCCACAACGCATGCAAGAACGAACTTGCCAGCACCAAGACCCTAGTAAAGAAATGCATGGTGCTCATAGACAGCACACTGTACTGATAGTGGTACGAGTCCCTCTATGCACTGCCCCTGGGCTGCAAGATGGGGGCCAAGGTGACTCCTGAGGAGGAAGAGATTTTAAACAAAGAAGATCAAAGAAAATTTAGAAACAATATGATGAAAGGAACAAGAATGCCAAAACCTGCAGTCTTCTAGAGGAGCAGTTCCAACAGGGCAAGCCTCTTGCATGCATTGCTTCAAGACCAGACCAACATGGCCAAGCAGATGGCTGTGTGCTACAAGGTAAGGAGCTGGAGTTCTGTCTGAAGAAATTCAAGGGCTGGAAAGGCAAATAAATCCTCCTCCCTCCTGTCTTAGCCCATGTTATAAGGGTGTTTTGTGTTCTATGAAAAAAAAATCAGACTACACATGATTCCAATTATGTTACTATATGCTTAAAAAAATTAGGAGTATAGTCAACAATTGATAACTCTGGAAGTGGCATTACAGGTCATTATTATCTTAGGCTTTTTCCTCTTCTCTTCATGTTCTGTGTTTGTCATCTGAAAAAAAAAGTAACTTGACTAGGCTAAAAATTCCACCTTAAGAGTATTTATTGAGTAGACAACAAAGGTAGGGATTTTGTCTATCATAGGTAATAATAAAAATATGGAAGTATGGCTTCTAGATTCAGTTCCTTCATTTAGCACTGTCAGCAATTCATTTATGCTGAGGGATGTTATCTGTGACCTAAAGTCAGAAAATGCAGAACAGGAAACTTCATTCTGACATTTACTCACCAAACATTTGTGTACAAACCTGGTAAGACAGCATAATGGAGAGAGAAGAGAGGAGTTTTACTCTCAAATTTGCCTTGGTTCAAATACCACTTTCCTACTTTGGGTTCCGGTAATCATGAACAAATTTCTCACCCACCCTGAGTCTCAGTTTCATCATCAGTGATAACTTTCATATAGGATTGGAATGAGGATGAAATTCAATGACACGTTCAAAATGCCAACCAGCACATAATAAACATTAATCAATGTGGATTACATTTCTAACCCTTTGCTCCCTGCCCCTTGCTTCTATTCTCACCCTGTATCAGAGCTTGGAACATAAAGTGGCTTAAATAATAAGAAGTCTAGGGACAGGGTAGCCCCAGTTGGCCAACACAGACTTTAGTGACACTATCTGTTTGTTCTGCCACCCTCACGGAATAGTTTCCCTCATGGTCACAAAGTGGCTGCGGCATTCCAGGCATCAGATCCATACAAGATAGTGTCCCAAGTAAGAAAGGACTTTCTCTTCCTGCATATCTTTCTGAGAAGCAATGAAAGTTTTCTCATAAGCCCCCAGAACACTTCTTCTTGTGTCTCAGAGGTCAGAATTTCTCCATACCCAATCCATGCACTATCGCCAGCGTAGATGAGATAGCTTTGGACAGAAAAAGAGGCTGGGCTCCCTGAAATATATCCCAATGTGGAATATGGTAGATGCCTGAGCAAAACCGGTATTCTGATAGGAAACAGGAAGGGGGAAATAGGTGTTGGGGCCGATTATTCAATGTGGTGTCTGCTGTACTCCCCACTGCATGAAGTTTCATCCAGCGAAAATTTCAAAAGGAGAGACTGAGCTAACCAGCTGGAAGATATGGGGTGGGAAATAGGCAAATTGTCCAGGGCAGTTTGAGTGAATGGGGTCTGATGACAAAAGGAGAAGAGAAAGGGCTGAGTAGATCAGCCTGACCCCACTTCACAGTTCTGTCAGCAAGTCCTGTTAGAGCACAAACTGCGACAGTACAAAATCGAAGTCAAACACATTATGGTCTGTGCTGGTGTGAACACAAGGTGATAATGAATATGGCCCCATTTAAGATGAACACAGATTTCTATGCACTTGAGTCACAGATATCTGTGGAGAGGAGTGGTGGGCTTTCTGACCCAATAGTTATGAAGAACGCAATTCCTTGAAAATAAACAGTTAAGTTTTGACCACCTATCATCTCCAGCCACAAACTAGCCCCTGCAGAAAATAAGAGACATATAAGACATAAAGTCTGGTTTTGAAGAATTGAAATTCTGCTGGAAGAGTCAAAAGTAACAGAAGTGAATTCAAGAGGAATACCAGACCTTCTAGAATGAAGGGTGCAGAGTTGTTGTGCAAAATGGAATTAAGGTGGGGGCTCAAAAAGGTGGGAAAGAGATGGCTGAGGGGCAGGGTGCAGGAAGGCAACCTGAGCTGGGAGTAATCCTGGGGAGGTCAGGATTTGGGTTAGGGCAGACAAAAGAGGGGAGAGAAAAGAGAGCCAGAGGGATGGGAGAGCAGGTGGTAACAAGGAAAATCATCCCACAAGGATGGAGATGCTATTGGGGTAGTGAGAAATTTTTTAGATAGGAAGATGTTAAACCTGGAGGGCCACTGTTGTTTTGGAGTAGGCCACTTGAGAAGGAGTTGTCTGGCTGTGATCGATCATAAGGGTCTTGTTCCTTTTGGGGTTTTTTTATGAAGATGAGCTTAGCCAGGTGTGTGGGATGGTGTGTAGGCATATTCTTTCCTGTGACTTTGACAAAAGTCCCATCAGCTGCCTGGCAAGAAATGCACTGCCAAAAACAACTTAGAGCAGCAAGTATGGTAGTGGAAAGGAAACAGGTTTTGGAGCCAGACAGACTTAATTAAAATACTAGCCTGTCACTCATTAGCAAATAACTTCATCTTTCAGAACCTTAATTTTTTCATCTATGGAATGGGCATATTTCCCACCTCACAGGATTTTTTTTTTTTTACAATTTTAATTTATCAGGTTTATTCAAATTTTCTGTTTCTTGTGCCATTTTTTACATTTCATATTTTTGAAAAATGTATTTGCTATGTTTAGGTTGTCAAATTTGCAATAGTCATTCATAAGATTCTTTTACTATTCTAACTTCATTTGGTTTCTTACTCAAGTCACATTAGGTGGTGAACTTATTATACATCAAGTTGACAATGCACTGTAGAATTGTATGCCTGAAACCTATGTAATCCTTGCTAACAGATGTCACCCCAATAAGTCTAACAATAAAAATGAATTAAAAAAAAAAGCTGATATGAGTAAGGATTTTTATAAAGAAAGCACCTGGTACACAGATTGCACTCAAAATGTTAATTTTTTTCTTCCTTCTTTTTGTTTATTAAAACTATTAAACTGTCTCATCCATAGACACTCAAGGCAGGGGAAAAGTTTAGAGGTTTTTTTTTTAATTTAAAAGCATATTTTCTATCGAGTTTTAGAATTTTTATTTTTTAATTATTTTAAACACAAAGTAATTCAATTTATCCATAATGGGTAAACATTCTTATTGTCATTATTAAGTTTTATTCGTAGTTGTATTTTTTAACATATAAGTTAAATAGTCATTACAATTCATTCAACTGAGAAGAGGAAAGGAGGCATGAACAAAGGTGAGAGGGACAAAGAGTAGATTCCCACAGTGTGATGGTGAGAGACATCCACTTTTACTTTAACTTGAATTTTCTAGAAAGGCTACTATTGCCTTTTATAGTTAAAAATATTTTTTTTCTAATTAAAAAAATAGGACTCTCCCACTTTCATTTCCCCCAAACCAACCCTGGGCAGGCCATAAGCAGTATGTATGAGTGGGCAGCTCCTATAATACTGGAGAAGGCGACTGGTGTAATTGAAAAAAGAAGCACTGAAGTTCATCACAGCACCGCTCACGGGGGCCAAGTCATGGAAACAACCAAAGTGCCCTTTGATAGGTGAAACGATAAAGAAGCTGTGATGCACATACACAATGGAATATTACTCAGCTATAAGAAAAGGTGAAATATTTCCATTTGCAACAAAATGGATGGACCTTGAGATCATCATGCTAAGTGAAATAAGTCAGACAGAAAAAACAAAGAACTGTAAGACTTCACTCATATGCGGAATATAAAACTGAAAGCAACAAAGAAACAAAACATCATGCACACAGTCAATGGTTAAGTGGTTCCCTGAGGGTAAGTGGGGAGGGGATGGGAGAGGAGGGAGGGGAGTCAAATACATGGTGATGGAAAGAGAACTGATACTGGATGATGAACATACAATGCAACACACAGACCATGCACTGTAGAATTGTACACCTGGAACCTATGTAATTGTGCCTAATCAATGTCATTCCAATAAATTTAACCAAAAAAAAAAAAGTTATAGAATGAAAACAAATGGAGAACAATGACTAAAAATTTCAAAATTTGCCCTTAACCTTCAAAAGGGAAAAATAACACTTACTATTAATACTTATTCAATCAAAAGTTTTCTTTTCCTGGATCTTTCCTCAGGAGGGGAAAAAAATAAAAATAAAAAAATAAAAAGGTTTTTTTAAAAAGAAAAGGAAGAGAAAGGAAAAAAGCAGAAAGAAAAAGAAAGAAGGGAAGAAAGAAAGAAGGAAGGGAAAAAGGAAGAAAAAGAGGAGAGAGAAAGGAGAAAATAGCTATTTAAATGGGTGGTGAGATGACGGGTAACTTTTTTTCTCGTTTCATTTACATCATCATCATATGTATTCTATAATAAAGGGTGAAAGGCATCTGATGCAGACCATGCTCTTGTGGAAGATGTGTGTGTATACGTGTGAGTGCGGCGGCGTGTGTGTGGTGTGTATATGTGCATGTGAGTGTGGGAGCGTTGTGCGTGAACTTGTGAGTGTGGGAAGTGGAGACTGCACAATGTGTGTGGGGTTTGGAGTGCATGTGCATGTGTAATGTGGGTGCTCATGGAGGGTGTGTATGAGAAAGTGTGTGCATGAGGAGTGTCAGTGAGTGGACTGCATTGTGTGTATGTGGAACATGGAGAGTGTATACAGAGTTTGGAGTGTGTGAGAAAGAAAGTGTGGGTGTGAGGGCGTCAGTGTGCAGTGGTGCGTGTATGTGAACCTGTGTGTATCTGTGTGCGCAGGGTGCACAGGGCGTGCGGAGTTTGGAGTGTGCGTGCGGACGGCAGGTGTGTGCGCGTCCCCATCCCCCACCCTTCCCAGCCCCCACTCCCGTCCCTCCCAGCCCCCACCCCCCTCGCTCCCCGTGCCCTCCCCGCCCGGCCCTGTAGGCCGCGGCTGCGGCGGAGCAGGGTGGAGGCAGGAGCGCGCGACGCCTCGCAGTCCGACCCTCTGCGGAACGCGGCCGGAGACGGAGGTAGAGCTGGGGCGGGCTCTCGGAGCCGGAAGCGCGCCGATCCCCCTGGGGCGGCCGCGGACATGTGCAGGATGTCCTTCAAGGTGAGCAGCGCGGGGTCCGGGAGGCAGTGCCGGGCGGGGCCGCAGACTCGCGGCGGCAGAGCCTGCGCTCAGGGCCGCGGCCGCGGGGCCCGCTGGTGGGCTGGGCGCCGCCCCGGGTGCAGGCGGAGGACAGGAGGAAGCTACCGGGCTGGGACGGCTCCTGTGGTTTGTGGTTTGGTTATGTGGGCTTTGCTCGAAAGGCTTTTGATGCTTATGGCTGCAGGTCTGGTGAGCCTGGCTGCGGTGCCAAGGGCGGCGGGGACTGTTGCCGAGGTAACATTCGGTGCCGGGGAAGGGGAAGAAGTCCTTGGTCATCGCTTTCCTTTATCTGGGCGGATTCGAGATCCTGTGTCCTCTTTTCTGCTGCCTCCTTACCAAAGTACTTTTCTGGACACTGAAGCTGAGTGACCGGCACGGAGTGGAACTGCAATTCATTACCAGTTTTCAGTCTCCAAAGGAGTCTTGTCTTAAAAGAGTTTATGAAAGTCATCCCATTATACCTCCTCCTTTTAGGATGAAAGTGAGGTTAGCTGATTGGCTTCTATGGAAAGGTTTTAATAAAAATAATAGTTAAAATGTATTGAGCACTTAAAATGTGCCTTTGAACCAAGGGCATCAAGGTGCAGCTTCTGAATTTTCAGGAAAATCCATGAGATGGTTCTTTCGTGGGTCGTTTTTTGTTTTTTTAAAGAAGAAAACTAAAACATGGAGAAGTTAACACCTCCTACAGTCCTGCAGCCAGTAAGTGAAGTGTGTTACGATTTAAAACACTAGTGTGGCTGGCTCCAAAGTGGCTCATGTAAGCAGAGGAATGACGTGGTGAGATTTGCACGTTAGAACATCTCTGTCAGCACTTTGGAGAAGAGAGTACAACTGGAAGACCAGGCAGGAAGATGTTGGGGTCATCTTGTTAAGTGGTACTGGGATGGGCACAAGTGTCAAAGATGGAAGGAAATAGACAAATATGAATGACTTAAAAAAATTTAAACCTACAGAATTCAGTAATTGATGTTATTCTTGGAATTAGGGAATGCCAGAGAGGTAAACAAAAAACGTTCAGTTTAGGACATGTAAAATTTAAGGATTGCTGGGAGTCCAAGTGGAGATGTTGCTCAGACAAGATATACAAACCAGGAGCCCAGGAGGGTCATCTGGGCAGGAGATAGAGATTTGGAAGTGAACAGTGTTAAATGGTAATTAAACCCATAGGATTAAATATGATTGCCTAGTGAGACCATGTAAAGGTAGAAAATAAGAGGACTGAGAACAAAATCTTGAAGGTCAAGATTTAACAATGAGCAGAATAAGAGAAGCCCATTGAGAAAATAAGCAGCAGCTAGAAATATATGAGAACATTCAGAAGCATGTGCCAACATTTAAGGCAAGAATCTCTAGTCTATCAGTAAACATAGTGAGGGACTTGGAGTTAAATACCACAGAGAAATCAAACAAGCTAAGAATTGAAAAGTGTCCATTGAATTTAGTAACAAAAAGCCACTGATGACCTTGATGAGGGCAGTTTCAGTGAAGTGTTGGGTTCAAGAGCCAGATTGCAATGCTTGAAAAGAGAGTTGAGTGGAAACCACAAGTGTAAAGAACTCTTTCAAAAAATTCTGCCAGAAACAGTGGCTGCAGGAGCATCCAGACTTGGCCAAGAGTTGGTTTGTTTTAAAATGATAGAGACAAGCATCTTCAAGTGATGATAGACATCTCAACAATAAAAAGACAACCCAATTTTAAAATGGGCAAAGAATATGAATACACATTTCTCCCAAGAAGCTACACAAATGGCCAACAAGCCACTGAAAAGATGTTCAACATTATTAGCCATCAGGGAAATGCAAATCAAAACCTCAGTGTAATGCCACTTCACACCCACTGGGACGACTGTAATCAGTGTCTTTGACAATGACGAGTGTTGATAAGGTTGTGGAGTAGCCCTCATACATTGCTAGTAGGCAAGTGAAATGATGCTGCCGTATTAGAAAACAGTCTGGCTGCCCTTCAGGAAGTTAGACATGGAATTACCATATCACCCAGCAATTCTATTCCTAGGTACAGACCCAAGAGAAATGAAAACTTATGTTCACACAAAAACTTATACCCAAATGTTCCTAACAGTATTATTCATAATAGCCAAGAAGTGAGAACAACCCAAATGCTCATCCACTGATAATAAACAAAACATGGTATATTTTAATCAGCTCAGTCTGCCATAACAGAATGCTATAGATGGGGTAGCTTAAACACCAGGAATTTTATATCCTAGTGCTGGAGGCTGGCAAGTCCCAGATGAAGCTGCTGGCAGATTGAGTGTGTGGTGAGAGCCCTCTCCCCGGCTTGTGAGCAGCCACCTTCCTGCTATATCCTCAGAGGGAGGAGAGAGGAAGCTCTGGTGTCTCTTCCTTTTCTAATAAAGGCACGAACCCTATCATGGGGGTTCTACCCTCGTGGTCTAACCAAAACTTAATTATTCCACAAAGGCCTCACCTCAGAATCCCATCACACTGGGGGTTAGGACTTCAACATAGGAATTTGGATGAGGGAGTCCAAAACATGGTCTGGCCATACCCTGGAATATCATTCAACCATAAAAAGAACTGAACTACTGACACTTGCAACATGGATGAACCTTGAAAACACATGAAAGAAGCTGATCATAAAAGGCCACATACGTTGGATTCCATTTATAGGAAACGTCCAGAATAGGCAAATCCATAGAGCCATAAAGTAGATTAGCAGTTGCCAGGTGCTAGGGAAGAACAGGGAGGTGGGGAGTGATTGTTAATAGGTACAGGGTTTCCTTTGGGGATGATGAAAGGTTCTGGAATAGTATGGTGATAGTTGTAAGCATCTTGAGAATACACTAAAACCCACTGAATTATATGCTTTAAAAGGATGATTTTATAGTATATAAATTATATCTCAATAAAAGTATTTTAAAATGACAATAGAGAGAGCTGAGAAGGCTTGGGAGTAGAGGGGATGATGGAGCTCAGGGATGAAGTACTCAGGAGGTGGGCAAGGCTTATTAATTGTAGGGATTAACCAGATAGGTGGAGAAAAACCTCTTCCATTCGAGTAAGGAAAGGAGGTGAGGTTGACCATGATGTTGATATTTTGTAAAGTGAAGGCTAGGATGAAGTCAAAATTGGGGGTGGGCAGAAAGGGAAGCGCCAGATTTTCACTGAGGAACAAGGGAGGTAACAACTACCAGGTGAGATGAGGCAGAGGATGGCAAGGTGGGATGGCCAGAGGCTTGAGGAAGCAGAGATTTGTACACCTGACTAGAAGGGCTGTGTCTGGAAGCCCAGTGAGGAGGGCCCAACCCTGCTTCCCACCCTGGGGCGGGAGTGGGAGAAGGCCCAGGTGGAGAGCCTGTGGCAGGGAGCCAGGAAGCACTCTGCTGGGTTACAGATGAAGAGGAGTTGATTTTCCATCAAGTGGAGTTTCAAAAGGCACAGAAGCAAGGCTGCAGGGGGAGGGGAGCAGAGTGCCAGGCCAGTGGACTGAGCCTGCCCTAGCCCTAGCTAACATCATACCAAATATACTATTAAAATGTGCCACCGCCCATGATGATGATAGAGACTTTTTATTGTATATTTTTGGAAGGGTTTTTATAATACTGCTTTTAAAATTATTGAGCCATGAATAACATTTAATTTACATTTGTCTGTGATTCTTTGCCATTACCATATGTAGTCAGTAATTCTCGTGTCAGACCTACAAGCTATTTTCACGCCTTATCAATATTTTATGAATACCAATTTTAGCAATTAAAAAAGTTGGCAAGATGGTACATTTTGTAGCTCTTTAATTAAATATTCATTACCTTTGATTACCGAGACATAGATTAACTGTTTCATTTTTCATAGGCCTCTGAAAGACTCATAGTTGCCTGGGCCCTGAGTCTCCCAAGCCTTTATTTAAAAGGCCCAGCATTGCTGGCTGAGTCTGTGGGAGAATAAACAGAGCATTATAAATCACAATTTAGCCTCTGCTTGATGACTCACAGTCACCACATGCAGGGCTATTTGCTTCTGAACCAGATGGACCCCTTTGCATCTATTTTTAAATCCTTCCTCCATTAGGCTGTCACTTCTCTGTGCTATGGGTTTGCCTTTGATAAACATCCTTTTCACAATTGGCAACAATCCTAATTTGTTCTGGTTGGGAGAACAGACACATGTTCATTAGAATTGTTTCTAAAGTAAAAGCAAACTCGGAGTTCAGGTCTGAGCCTTTTTGTGGTATAAAGTTCATGGATTTCAGTACACTGACTTCTGAGTTTATCATAGCCACTTCGCATACTTAGGACTTATTCTTCCCGGCTCAGGTTGCCAAAAGTCTGACACAGTTCAGGGCAGGAGATGTGGGTTAGATTCTAACACTGTGGTGGGGGGTACCAAATAGAGGAGACATTGCTAAATAAGGAACAACACCTGGGTCTTTCTTGAGCATGTTCTCCAAGCAGATAAAGCGTCTCATTACCATGTTTCATTTTAGTGACAGAAACTGCTTGTGCCTTAGCCAGAAGTCTAGGTACTTGTATGTTTCATCCTTGTTCTGAAATTATGTCAGTTATCACACAATCAACTCCAGTTCACCTGAAATTATTAGGAGGAGCCACAGGAAAATAAATGAACAAAGCTATATGTATGGCTTTTAAACAGCTTTATTGAAATACAGATCATATACCATTTAATCCATCCACTTAAGTGTTCAGTACAGTTTTAGTATATTCACAGTTATGCACCATCAGCATAATCAACTGTAGAATGTTTTAATCATCCCCAAAAGAAACCATATACCCATTAGCAGTCACTCTGTATTCCCCTAAACTTCCTAGCTATCGAAAACTGCTGATCTATAATACTTACCTTCTTTCTCTATAGATTTGCCTACTCTGGACATACATGTTAAGCAGACTTTAACATGGTTTTGAGTTCTGAGTATGGAAATGATGGTGTTATATGAATCCTACATCTAAGATAGAATGCCTGGTGCACATCACTTACTTTTTCTCTTCATTTCCATATCACTTACGGAAGTGTAACAATACAGGGTTTAGGCTTCTTTAATGCTTAGAAAGCATTCTGGACTTTTCAAATACTTAGCACAGTGGGACAGTGGATTAGACTAGCCAGTAATATATCAAAAGCATCCTTCTACACATGACTTTTCAGTCCTTCATTATATCCTTATTTACAGTGGCCTCTAACGTCAAAGAAATACATATTGAACAAAGCTAATGTTCTCTTGATTGAATTAGTAGTATACAACTGAAATCCACATTATTCTAAACCCCCTTTTAAACCATTCATTTAAATCTATATCCCCTCTTAGCTTTTAATCAGAATTCCAATTCTGTACAAATAGCAATTTCCCTTCCCTTCTATGTTTCCTCTCCCCTTCCTTCTTGTACTTAATTTATGGTAGTATGCTAATGAAGAGTGTATAAGCCAAAATTCTGGCAGTAAATGAAGGAAAAGAAAAGAAACTATGGCATATGTGGAAGATTATGCTCAATTTTTCTCATAGGGTTACTTCCTAACTGTGTATAGCCTTGAGTAATTCACTTCTGGGCATCAGTTTCTTCATCTTATAAATGACAGTAATAATACCTCATGGGTTTGTTTTGGTAATTAAATGCATCAGAGCGGTGAACATGCTTAGCACCCTACCTGATACAGAGCAAGATCTCAGCGTTGCTGTTCCTTATAATATTCCAACCAATAAGCCTGAGGGAGGCTCACTAGCGATGAGAAAAATTAAGAAAGAGGTAGTAATAGCATGCTTGGTGAAGTGCTTTCATGATTAGTGTGAAGCATTTCACATGCATTGTCTCCTCTAAAGGCTAGAGGGCTTGTCCCTAATTCACTCCACAGCATTTATGATTCTGTGCACATTGCACCTGAGGCTATGTGGTTTGTATGGACCCCAAAGAGAAGGAGAGTTGGGGGCCTTTCCATCTTGGCAGAAAAGGAGCTTGGAATGAGGACAAGAAGGAGGTCATTGGGGTCCACACTGCCTATTTCTTGCTGTCTACAGGAGGAAAATTTCACATAAGGCAGTACAGTGTGATGGCTAAAAGGTGGCCTCAGACCCATGACCACCCTGCCTTGTCATTCCTCACCTCATCTGCGCACTGGGGTGGTAATAGTACCCACGTCACTGAGCTATGATGAGGAAAGAATGGGGTAGTATATGAGGGGGACCCAAAAACTCAGAATTTATTTATTAAAAACTTGTGTATTCTTGCATGTTTAAACTTCAAACACTCTCTGTTTGTTGCCAGTACATCTATCGAGACGCTTTTTCACCGCTCAAAACAGTCTTTGAACTCGCTGATTTTGATGCCTTTTAGTGCTACTGCTGTTTTTTGTTTCACCTCTTCCACTTCGGCAAAATGTTTGCCTTTTTTTCATTGGAGAAGCAAAAAACCTTGCTCAGGGGCAAGATCACATGAATAAGGAGGGTGGGGCACAGGGGTCCTGCTGTTTTTGGCCAAAAACTGCTGAACACTCAGCATGGTGTGGACAAGTGTATTGTCCTATCCCATGTTGTTTGTATAAATCACCCATCGTGAAATGGGCAAATGTGTTGAAAGAGTCTCTAAAAAAAATTCAGTGAAGCCAAACGCAGCCTCTCACAAATAGTACACTTTTGCAGATGGGCTCCTAGAATACTAAGCTAGAGGGGAGAGACTGTACTACAAGGGTCCCACCCTCCAGAAGATAATACCGAGGTTTTGGGTCCCCCCTTGTATGCAGATCCACACCAAGTGATACAGAATAAGCACTAAGTATTAGCTCAAGATCCTGCCCTTCAATAATGTGTCAACCAGTGTGATAGGAAAACTTACCATGTGTTTGCTGAACCTTTCCACCCAGATGCCCCAGAGGCACTTAAAACTTTGCATGTTTGGGAGTTCCCTGGTGGGGTAGTGGCTTAAGGCTTCGGCGTTGGTGCTGTCGGCGCTGTGGCCTGGGTTCGATTCCCAGTCAGGGAGCTACCCACATACCAAAAAGCAAAAAAAAACAAACAAACAAAAAAAAAAACTTTGCATGTTCGAAGCTGAACTCATCATTCCCTGCCCCCTAAATCTGTCCTTCATATGATTTTTCCAACTTTAATGAGGCACACGACTCAAACCTAAAGCCTGGGGGTCAGGTCAGTCCAGACCCTTTCTCCCTCCTCTCCTGCACATACAGTTGCAGACCAAGACACTTCAGCTTATTAATAGCGCCTTAAAACTTCTCCAGTCTGTCCCTCCCGCTGTCCCCACTCTTGTTGCCTCAGCTCGGACCCTCGTCGTTTCTCGCCCCATGTATGCAGCAATCTCCTCACCCTCATAGACACATCCTCAGTCCACTCTCACCGAGGCTGCCACAGGACCTTCCAGGAATGCATCACTGATGGTCTCTCCCCACCTGGAAACCCTTTCTTGACTCCTCCGTGCCCACCAGGATAAAGTACAGACTTGCTTAGCAGGGCAGAGCACATCCTTCAGGATCTGGCCACACTACCTGCCCCCCAGCACCGCCTGCCCTCTCGCCCCTCAGAGCTTTCCGCCAGCTCTTCCAAGGTACAGATGGTTCTCAGATGCGGTAGGGGGAGCCTCCATGTCTTCGCCTAACAACACCGTCAGCCTGAAATGCTCGTCACCTGGCCCCTGTTCATCTTTCAGAACTCTTCCCAAAAACTCCTTCTCACTGAAGCCTGCCCTGGCCACCTTCCTCAAGCAGAATTGACCATTTTCTCCTCTCACCACAACTATCTGCACTCCTCACCTATAAACTGATGCCTGTCGACATGACTTATTTTCCTACTGGGCCATAAAGCCATTGTGAACAGACATCAAGGTGTCTAGACACATCTAGTCCTAGCCCCTGGCCAGTGCCACTGTCCCTAGCACATACTAGTGACCAAATAAACAAATTCACCTGGACAGGTATTTTAACAAGCTGTGAGGGCTGTGCATTATTTATAGCTAGATTTCTTGTGCTTACTATGAAAGTGCATTTATTTGTATTAACTCATTTAATCCTCCAACAACACATGAATGAGATTATTATTATTGTTGTTGTTGTTGTTGTTGTTGTTGTTACTGTTATTCCCATTTTATTGGGGCAGTGAGAAGTTAAATAACCTGCCCAAGATCACAGAGCTAAGTGGCAGGGTCACACTTGAACTCAGCTCTTTCTTATCCCTAATGGATTACTGTGTCATTCCTCCATCTCCCAGTAAACCAAGCCCTGAAGGGAAAATGAAATGTTTAGAGGTTTTCATAAAGCTTGCTTTCTAGAACCTTATAGGAAACCAGGAAGTCTGGCA
Organism: Lyroderma lyra; assembly: GCA_004026885.1. NCBI lineage: Eukaryota > Metazoa > Chordata > Mammalia > Chiroptera > Megadermatidae > Lyroderma > Lyroderma lyra. Next base: position 18,139 of record PVJL010008732.1, read on the forward strand.
CCAGCAGGAGAGAAATCCCTGAGGCCATCCTGAAGGCAGGGGACAGAGGCTCCTGGCCAGAGAGCCTGTGATGATAATAGAAGTTTGTGATTTGCTATTGGCTTTTGAAAGGTATTTGTGGGTAAAGGGAAACAACAAAATCACTGAAAATGATTTACAGTTTATTATCATCAGGTTGTCATGTTTTAGGAAAAGCCAGCAGAGCTGTTCCATAGTGCATATTAAATTCTCTTCCTAACTTACCCACCCAAACTTCATTTTGGCCTTGTGCAATCTCTTTATTAAAAGGGCATTGTTTCGTGATTTATTATACAAGTCAAACCTGCCTTGCTATTGCTCCACCCAGTTAATAACAACTATAATGTTAGGCCTAGCCTGGTGCAAAAGCCACAAATGCTGGGTGTGAACACCACTATTGCAGTTTGGCTTGAAAATTCCTGGGACAGTAAAATTTACACCTTCAGGGAAAGCAAATTGTTCACCTGGAATTTGAAATGATTTTTTTCCTCCTAACTCAGCCAGGAAACTATTCAAAGTATGTTTAACTTCTGCTTATCACTCCCTGCTTTGCCATGTTCTCATCCAAGAATGCACAAGAGCACTAAGCTGTGTACGTGCTGAAGGGCTTCTGGAATGAAATCTGCACCAGCAAGTGCTGCCATCACCCTGCTGCCTTCATTTAGATGGCTCCACGGAGTAGCTGAAATTGTTGGTGCTTTCTCTTAGCATAGGTAAATTAGGTATTTAATACCTTATCAATAAAAATTAAAAGGCTTTCTGGATCAGAAAGGTGTTTTAAGCCCACCCAAAAAGTTGTTTTTGTTCAGCAATTTGAATACTAGAAAACTTCTTGAGACCAGCAAAATCCTTTATTTACATCAGTTTCCAAGCGGTGGTATTGGGTACCCCTGGGCCATTCAGGGGTACCCGATAAATAATCAGTAATGGCTAAAAAACAAGTAAAAAATGCAAAACATTAGTTATGGAATAATAAATGTTAAGTTTGAATCACCGTTAACAGAGACACTTCAAAATTAGATCACATTAGTGAACAAAGACTGATGAGGGCGTGGCTATGAACCCTTCCCCCAAAGTGCTCTTCTACCAATCATTACGCACAGTTTCAGAACAATCCGTTTGTTTCTAGAACATCCCCAAATGTAGCCAGACTGTTTGATGAGTTTAGTTATAGACTGAGTAAAAGTCTTTAATCGTGTTTCTCTTCAAGTAGTTTTTTTAACATTTAAATACTTGATCATCAGTATCCACATTTAACTGTTACAAATACCGTAAAATTAAATCTGTGGTTTGTACTTTTATTGTAGTAATTTTTCTTTCCTAACTTATTACCTCATTACCTCCACTATTTTACATTAAGATAAGCACTGAACAAAAGTGTATTTAAAAAGTTGGTTTAAAAACGGGTACAATTTATAGAAATCGGTTTAAAAGGGGTGCACACGTAGGAACAGTTTGGAAACCATTGCTTTATTAGTACCAATACTCTAAGTTTAATTTTGCCTATTGATGCCAACTTTGTAAAGCAAAGTGTAGAGAGGGAAAGAAAGTAGAAATCGTAAGCATTTATGATGTGTTGGGCATGGCAGTTAGCCTACGTGATTTATTCCTGACCATAAACTCCAAGGCAGGTAATATGATCTCCATCTAAGCAAGAGGAGACCGAGACCCCCAGGGCCAAGTCTGTTGCGCAGGGCCAGGGTTGAAACCCAGAGCTGTGCGGTTCCAAGCCTGCCCTCCCCGCTCAGCCTGCACGGTGTCCGGTCTCTGCAAAGCAAGGCGATCGCTTTTAGAGAAGGAAATTGTCCTGCAGTCAGCTCTGCCGCCCTCATTTTAGAGAATGTTTTTGCAGCTCTATTCCTTCCACAGGTCTGGTGCCAACCTTAACTTTACAACTTTGAAATAACCCAGAATGAAGAATCCATACGAAGACACGTAAAAGCGTTTTCTGCCCAGAATTTCTGGTTCTCATCGGAAACTTCTGGCGAGTTCCAGCTGAAGCAAAGAAAGTTAGATGGCGAGAAAGCGAAGCCTTTACCTAGACAACCGGAATCAGGTAGAAAGTGTTGAGGACATAGAAAAGGAGCTGATAAACTCTGAGAGGTCAGAATTGGAAGCGGTTTCTGTGCTTAGAGGTGAAGAGAGATTTGGGAACGTTTCAGAGAGGAAATAGCAAACAGAGCCTTGGCCCTGAAGGATGGGGGAAAACTCGTTTCAAGGAAACCCTGAACAAAGACACAGAGGCAGGAAAGTGAGTCCATTAGTGGGAAATAGAGTATTAATAGTGCTTTATTATCCACAACATTGCTCTTGGCAATGGCCCTGGGGGTCAAGTATCTGCTACAAAACAATGCATTCCCTGTCAAGTATATCACAGGCCCCTGTTGCCGGAGGAGCAGTTTTGCACGTGATACGACACATCTGGAAATGCTGCCTTTTGAATTGTACGAGTTTGCGTGGAAGTGGCCGTGTTAACGAATGTCAATTTTAAGATCCTGTTTCATTTTGCTTCTGCAGAAGGAAACTCCACTTGCCAATGCCGCCTTCTGGGCAGCGCGGAGAGGAAACCTGGCCCTGCTCAGGCTGCTGCTCAACAGCGGTCGGGTGGATGTGGACTGCCGGGACGGGGTACGGGCAGACTCAGTCGGTATACGCATGCCGCGGCCCCCTCAGCATGACAGCACCTCCTCCATGCGTTGCCCTCCACAATGCTCATCTACTTTCCCATGTGTTTGCTTGCTTTATCCTTTTTTGAAAAGTCCAACGTACGATGGCGAACTTGGACGTTGAGGAAACATTACCCACATAAAACAGGAGGAGGCCGCAATAGGGAGAGACACTTCACTGCGACTCTGAATTGGCACATTGCGGGAAGAAAAGGGTCAGAGAGTTCAAACCAGCGGCTTTTGTGAAAAGATGGTGATCTTTAGGGCAGAAGTGGGCTGCCTTGCAGGTGGAAGTTGGGGTTTTCCTACAATGATGAGAGAACTGAGAAATGGAAGCCTCCACCCAGCCTCTCATCCCTTCGTTCCCTTTGCAAACATCAATACACTGATGGGCAATTAAGGGGAGCTAAAAATAGGACTGCCCACTGACAGTCACCACTTAGGGAGCCCCTCCTGCCCAGCTAGAGGCAAGGATTCCTCTGTACTCAGCAGGACTTCTCTGGGGACAAGAAAGACCTCAGATGGGGCAAGAGAGCAGAGATGTTTTGATTTTAGGATTTAAATAAAAATGCTTTTCAGAGGAGCCTTATTGTTTTCCTGAAAACAGGATGTGCCATTTCCAGCTTTTATTGCACAAATTTGGTAACTGAGCTCAGTGCCCAGCCCGGAGGGAGCCATCGGAGTTTGTCCCATTTGGCCCACTGGGGGCGTCAATGTGGGGTGCCTTGGGTTTGCGTCTCCAGGTCCTCTGGCCCCTCCGCTCCCTCTGTGCCCCAGCGTTTGAGCTGTGTGGCTACCCCAGTGGACGTGCTTTCCGCTGGCTTCCAGTTGTGTTTGGCCTGCAGGAGCGCTGGCAGGAGGCCAAGGGTGGAAGGACAGGACGTGGGGGACCCCAGTGCCCGCCTCCCCTGCTGGGTAGCAGTGCTGTCATTCTAGTCCTGGGAGCCACTACCTTCCCCTCATGCCTTCAGGCCTGGGCTGGCAGTGGGGGCTACTGAGACTGGTCCCCGTCCTACACTGTTCTTTGTAGTGTCCCCACTCCCAGAGCACAGCTTTATAAATGGTCTCTTCATTGAACTTTCTTCCATTTACCCCAATTTGAATGCAGCATTTGTTTCTTCCCAGAACCCGGATGGATATGGGGTCTTGGGCATCTGTGTACTGGCCATCCTGGTCCTATCGGGGTCTTCCTGGGCAGCAGTGCCCACTGGGTAAAATGGGTGGGAGTGCTGGTTCCATTGTGGCCTCACCCACTGATCCCAGTGATGGGGATCTTCGAGGTCTTTTGCCATCCTAAGTGGTCACCTCCTACCACCACCGCCTTTCCCTCAGAGCTCACACCGTCTGTCTGTCTGTCTGTCTGCTGGGTGACTCGTAGCTATTTTGATTTAAAACAAAATTGCTTCTATGCATAGATACTAATATGTTTATACATTACACCTCTGTGTTTAAAACAAAAGAAGCCATTTTGTCAGGAGCTTTCTGGCAAGATCATTCCTTAACCCAGAGGAGCAAATCTAAATGGTGACCATTTCAGACACTCGTTTATTTTAGCAGGATTTCCAAGATGGGTGGTAACTGAGGGGCAGGGCAATGTCTGGGTACAACACAGGCCTTTGTTCCCCTTGACATTTCACAAGGTGGGTTTCTGCCTCCTCCACATGCCACCAGAATGTGAAGTCTGGGTTCCAGGATGGTTTCTTCTTGTGGTGAATGATCTCTAGGCTCGTGCTGCCCTCACCAATGGTACCAAGCCTCAGAATCACCTAGAATGCCTGTGAGAGCTGCTGGAATGCAAGGAGAGGCCCTGAGGCTGTGCTGAGAACTGCTGTCGCCCCAAGTATGACGACGTGCAAGTTCGTCCAGTGTGTAGCATTGTGAAGAGCAAGTGCCTCATTTCGAGGCCACCCATGCCACAGCAAGACTGTGATTTGCTAACATTCATCTTCAGGTCCTAGATTAACGCTGTCTTCCCATGATGTTTATAACCTTCGCATTGCTCCCCTCTCTGACACACTTTTACCACAAAGATATGCAATGACAGAGTTCTTGTAGTCACTTTAGACATACAAATGTATGTATTTCACCAAATTGTTATGGTTTTCACTGTGTTTATATTCACTATGTACTCTGTTCAGAATCAACTCATTTTAAAAGATACATTTTAACATTAAGCAATGAAGCAAAGTAAGCTTAATCTTCAGAGAATTAAAATCAGTCAAGCTAATAGGTTTTGAATATAAAGGAAATAGGTTTACGTAGCTTAATGTATCAATAGATAGCACTTCTTTATTCCATCTTCTTCATCCCGACCTCTGACTTTTTCTCAATTGACCATAATGTAGAATTGAAATACAATTTATAATATTTTCTCCCATTCAGTTGGCTGTCTCTTTGCCTTGTTGATGGTGAAATACAATTTATAAACAAGCATTTTTGTTACTTGTTTCTTTTATCTTTCCTCACTTTAAAATAGACAAACCTAACATTTTTTATTTTCTTTTTAAAATACCCGAAGTAAGTGCTCTGTGCTTTTGCGGGCTCATGATTGATTTTTATTTTGAGACCCGTGTCACCCTTGATAAAATTTTCTCACCTCTCATTGCTTGTGTGTTTCAACTGGCTTTAAGGTTTCTTTTATCTACAATCTTAACAAAAACTTCTCACATTCAAGAGGAGGTTACTAATCCCAAGCTTGACACTCCAATCTTGGAAAATATGAAGGAAGAAGTTCAACTGAATAATCGATGGTATAGCTTACTCTGAAGATTTAACATTGAAATTTCAAATATCACATGGGATAGAGAAGGTATCATAGAACGCTTCTATGAAGTCTTTAGCTTTTCTTGACTCTACCTATACTTTTTATTACAGCAATCATGACTTCCAAAACTCGCATTGCCATTTACTTAAGTCAACAAAAGCCAGATGATAACCTAACATTTACTGAACTGTTATTTTATTATCTAACACTTGCTGAATTAAGTTCTAACATTAATATGCTAAGCACATTGCCTGAATTTTCTCATTTACCCATTTAATTAGGCAGATACTTTTTAACCCCCCATTTTACAGATAATGAGCCTTTGAAAGATTAGATAACCTCCCCAGGGTCGTACTGTCAGTGACCACTGACCTATACTTCTTTCCCACAAAATCCCACAGATGTAAATAACATGAAGCTTTTAAGAGTCACTTATCCCCCTGTCCTAGAGAGCCTTCCTCATGCACAGAACTGTCTGTCACTTGTCATTTACTCCTGGAAGACAGAGGTGGTGTCCCATATACAGAGGTGGTGGTTCACAGTACAATTTTAAACCCTTGGAAACTAAATTAAACTACAAAAGTCCACTTGGACTAGAAGGGTCCATATCAGATGCTACATACACCTCAAGTCCTTGAACCTTAAAGCTGGAAGAGACCTTGGTGGTCACCCTCATTTTATAGATGAGCTAAATGAGTCCCAGGAATAAGCCAGTTGCCCCAGGTTACTCTGTTGGTTGATGACAGAGGTCCACTTGGACTCCAGGGCTCCTGATGTTTCTGTAGCCTTTTGTTTCATCATGGTGCCTTTCATCCCCACCTGAATCAGTCTGCAAATAAAGACTTTAAATTCAGAAAACCAACTGGTACTGTTTAACCCATTTTTTTTGCATTAATAGTATTTTGGCTCAGGAATCATTTACTGTGAATCGTAAAATGAAACCATTACCTCACTGCTACCTTAAAATGCAGTCACCACAGTTCACTTGGACTGCATTTCTGAAGGTAATGGAAGTAAGTGAATTTTAAATTGACAGTTCCAGCCTCAGCAATTTGTCGCTTTGCTTTTCCCCATTTAGTCTACATTATAAAATTATTCCTAAGACACTTCCATCACTGTGGGAAGTTTTGTGCTTGGACATGCCCTGAGTGGAGCAGACGTCTCTGCAGCCTCTCCTCCAGGGCCCCGCTCTGGCATTCGCTGGCCTGACTGTTCCTCTTTCTGTCCTCCACCCAGCATGGCACCACGCTCCTCATGGTCGCCGCCTACGCTGGTCACATAGACTGTGTGAAGGAACTTGTTCTCCAGGGAGCAAACATCAATCTCCAGAGAGAGGTAGGTCAGGTTTTGCACTTGAATAAGAATGACCCAGGTGACAGGGGCTCGAAGTTCTCACAATAGGGAATTGTTCAGAAGGGCAAGAGTTAGGGCTTTTCTCCTATGTGGTACTATGTCCAGATTTCCTAAAATAAGGCCCAGACACGGACCATTGGTTGTACTTGAGTTGAACCTATCTTCTCAGGGATGTATTGCAGTTGGAGGTAGCCAAACCTCTAACCACATTCTTTAAACACTCAAACATTTTGTCCCAAGCTTAAATCAGTTCTTCCTTCCTTGGGATGAAATACTAAAGAATTTATAGGATTTTCATAGATATTGTGTTTTTAGAAGAACTGAGTAACCAACCTGTTCTTAATGAGGTTCATTTGCTATATACACTATCTCAAACTCCCTTACCCAACCATGTTTTCAAAGGACTTCTCTGCCTGGTCATGTGCTAAATAAGCTCTCCCTGAAAAAGTCATATGGTGAGCATCAGACTAGACCATGAGCCTATCCCCACACTTCATTGAGAACAGTCTCAGGAGTTCCATCTGGCCAGAGGATCCATCCTTGGTCAATGCAGAGGAGCAGTAGGAGACCAGGGCATTGTGACATACCCTGAGCATGCGTATATTGTCAAGCCAACATGGAGTCTGGGAAATTAACCTGCATGGAGACACATGCACAGGTCATCCCTAGAATGAACCAGACCTCTCAGTTCATACTGACTCAGACCTGACAGGGGCATCCTGGGCCAAGCTCCAAACCAGACTGGAGTGCTTGGTTTTCCTTGATCCACTCTTATCCGAGGGCCAGCCCTACAGTTACTGTTTCATAAAGGATCATTCGTAAACCAAACTTTCATCAAGGAATGCACCCCATCTTCCAGGCTGGACCACCACCCCTGTGTGGGACAGATTAAGATGCACCACGGGGCATCTAGAAGTCCTTCCCATCTTCCCTCTGGGTATCTCCTTGGCCATGAACCATGGGAGAGTGACTGTGGATAGAATCTGGAGTCTGGTTCTCTGTTGCCCTGGATCAACAGGTCTGTTGAGAGGAGCAGTACAAAGGCATTATAGCAAGTCCAACCAGCCTTCTCACAGACAGATTCTTCTGAGCAATTTCCATACACTGGGTCATTGTTTTAGGTCATTTTCACTTCAGCAACTAATTTTCTTCCTGGAAAAAAATGTTTGGGCCCATTTACAATTATAGTTTAAAATTACCCTGATCTTTTTATTTTTCCTCTCTGCTTTATAGGCTTTGTTTATTTTAACTTTAAAAAAGAGACAGATTTTCTTTAATAAAAACAATATGATCCGGATATACTTAAAAAGTTTATCCTTAAAGGCAAGCTCAAATGCACAAAAAAATATCTTCGGAACCATTGACAAAAGCTGAGAAAAGAACAAAAACATTTGTTTGATTTCCAGCCAGTGTATGGTTTTTATGGTTTTATATTTGTTTGGTTCTAATTGCTCAGCTAATGTTCTTGAAGATGTAAACTTGTGAGTTAAACGTGGTGGTCCTTGAGGGCTTACCAATGCGTGTCCAGTTTAGAGGTAACCTGTGTGTCCCCAGTAATTATGCTATGGAAGTTCCTGGTAGTCACCTGGAGCCATGCCAGTCTGGGACAATAGACCTGCTAAGCCAAAGAGAGACCCCAACCTTACCTCCTCTGTTTTGGAAGCTGGAAGTGCCTAGCAGTTCTATGGACCCTACTCATACAGCAGACTTCTACCTTGGTTCATTTGTAATCCATTTTGCAATATCAGAATATTTGTTTCCTGAAAAAGTACCTGCCACTGTTTTCCTTGGTTGGCTACCTAGACACACAGAGGTTGCCAGAGAGACAAACTGGAAGTCAATGGGCCTGCAAGACCATTGCTCTAGAGAACCAGCAATATTGGCTGAGTGAAACTCTCGGACCAAGGAGCCAACACGCAGTGGTCATGCAGCCTGGGGTTTCACTAGTAAAGCCCACGCATTTAAGATGTTCATTCACGTTCCATACTGAAGTCTAGCTCCTAACGTCTACAGACTGCTGCAGCTACGTTCATGTGCACAATTATTATGTGTTGTGTAAGTTCCAACATAGTATGTATGTTCCAAAACTGGCTCAAATTGCTATAAATATGATTTTTGTAATTAATGTATCAAAAAAGCTTATTGAAAAAACAAATCCTTTCTCTTTCATGAAGAAGCAACTCCTAGAAATGACCCCTGGTAGTCTCTAAAATTAACATCTGTTAAGAAGATGAGGGTTTCCCTATTCCAGCCAAGTTCTCCATTCAGACCCTATTATGTCTTAAGGTTTCTGGAAGGCAGCATCCTCCACCGTAAGAAAGCAATGAGCCGATGCTTTCTTCTTCTTTCTGTGGGCACCAAGAAGAAAATCACTCCTGTGTCACAGGCAGAAAGACTCTGTAAATGGTCACGTCGCCTGTGCCTTCCTAGGGCAGGTCCTGGTTGGGAGCACAACCTGAGATAGAGGGTTGTGTCTGGGAAGGTGTTTGCAGGTATCCTACTACAGTGGTGGGTCTCATTGATCCTGTCACACACACACATACACACACATGCACATGTACACACACCCTTAAGAAGAAGATTCGGAGTGATCAGTAATCCATAGGACATGCTGTCCCTGGCTTCTCACACCTAGGTGAGAACCTGCCACCTTAACACTCCCAGGTAAGCCATGGAAAGAGGGTTTCTCTTCACTGTCTGGGAAAGTATAGTGTTAGCTGCATCCCACGCTCAAAGCACTGGAGTAAAAAGCATCTTTGTATTGAAAAATATATATTGCTCACTGGAGTGGTGTGGTGATTTTTGATTAGGTTTGTAAAAGTGCCTGGGAAGAAGGAATGCTAAAAACTTGTGTCTCAGAATGTCATTGATAGGTTTAAAATTGAGATCAGACTGCTTCTTGTAAATATGTCCTGTTTGGGGAACTCTTCTGGCTCATTTGAGCAAATTACTTAAATTCTTTCTCGCACAGGTAGCTTTCTACTCTGGGGCAATAATTTTGTAACCAGAATACAATACATATGGGGCATTCTTTCCCATATGAACGAAAGCCAGTGTTTCCCAGGTAATATACCAAGCACATTGGTTTCCCACGGCTGCTGCAACAAACTGCCACAAACTCCGTGGATTGAAACAATGGGAATTTATATGCTCATGGTTCAGAAGGACAGAAAACGTCAAGGGGTCCACAAGGCCGTGCTCCCTCTGGAAGCTCCAGAGGAGAATCTGTTCTTCACTTCTTCCAGCTTCTGGTATCTATTGGTACTCCTTGACCTGTGGCTCCATCACTCTGACTTCTGCCTCTCTGGTCACATTGCCTCTGCCTCCTCTCCATGTCAAATGACACTCTGGCCTCACTCTTAGAAAGACACTGGTCATTGGATTTAGTGCCTACCTGGGTAAGCCATGATAAGCTCCTCTCAAAATCCTTAACTTAATCACATTTTTGCCCATGTAAGTGATATTCACAAATTCCAAGAATTAGGATGAAGACATATCTTTTGGAAGTTCACCATTCATTCCACTAAACCAAGAATCAAAATTTCCTTTGATCTTGTCGCTTCTTGGACCAAGGAATATAATCAGTTCAAATGCAGCCTCTTCCTAGGGTAGAAGATTTATATGCAAAGATGTTGTTTTGTTTGCACATGTATAAATCAAGTGTAATGTAACCAAATATTTTTTAAAACCAGCCTCTTCTCTCTCCCAGTCAGGGACAACTGCCCTATTCTTCGCTGCCCAGCAAGGCCATAATGACGTTGTGAGATTTCTCTTTGAGTTTGGAGCATCCACTGAATTCAGGACCAAAGTAAGAGAACTTTCTTGATTTCATATCCTGTTGAATTTCAGGAGTCATAACTATTCTGTTCATCTGTAATACAAATTTGTGCTCCCTTTCTTAACAAGATTTTCACGCTTAGGAAGGTGATCCACAAGGTTCCTTGTGGTGGTTCAGGAGTCAGCCTAGAGATTGAATTCAAAACATGGCATTTTTACTCTGGGCTCATAGCTGGAAAATGTTAGGGGGATTGCTTGGCTTTTTTCTTACCCTAGTAGCTTTCTGCTCTGGGACACTAAACTTTTTTTTCCAGGATAGATACAGTAGTAAGTACTTTACTTTCCCTGTTTTCGTGTACTTTTTTGCACTTTAGGGTTGACCCCAGTGCTGTGATAGGAAATATATCAGTGATGTGATTGGCAGCAATAAGCCAATCCTAGGGAATCGGAGATATTTCTAAGGAGGGTGATTTGGCAGGCAGTTTAATTCTCACTGAAATTCATAATATATAATTACAGTTTATATAGTTGGGCAAGGGATCGTGGTTCTTCCTTTTAAGAAGTCATCGATTCTTTGTGTTAGACATATGGATTAGAATACAAACTACAGAAAGATCAACTTTGTATTCACAAAATGATTTTACATGATGATGTTTTTAGTAGGAGAATTTGAACGGCCATAACATTTTTGTAATTCTCAACTTATTTCTGGCCTAATCGGAACAAAAATATTCCTGAACATTTGTCCCAGTTGGAAACTTTTAGGTTTTCTTAATTCGTTGTTTGGGATATTTTTATATCAAGGGAGTTTCCAGTGGGTTTTTTTCCCATTAAAATGATAACTATTAAGTAGATCTGAATATCAAACAGGTTTCTGTCTTTTCTGAAACCTGGTATTGGACTGCATACGTGCCTCCAAACATGCTGAATATAATGTACAGCAATCCAAAATATATGTATGTATATATTTTTACATTAATTACTTTATTTTTCATAAAAGTGATACATCTGAAAACAGATAGAGAAGTTCTACAAACTTAAATATCTACTCTTTGAACTAAGTCAAAATGGTATGTGGCCATATGGCTGCTTCGGTCTTCTTGGTTAGCAGCTTTGTGCTGACTTAAAGCCTTTGTACATGAGCCAGCCTGTGCTGTCCCAGAAATCCATGGAACATGCAGCCCAGGAGGAGCTGTTTTACATATTTCCATTAGGTCAGCTGCAGGTGTCCAAGAGCTTCCCATGGGAAGAAGAGAGTGTCAGGAGGCTTTGAGTTTTATTTTGATATGATCCTGTCATTAAAACTGACATTGTGTCAATAGTTGTTCTCATTGTTATTATATCTATATCCTCAAAAATATGTTCTTTAAAAATAAAATATATAAACTCTTCTATGACAATCATATTTTCTCTGTTCTCTAAACCAAGCTTGTTCAACCCATGGCCCATGGGACACATGCAGCCCAGGATGGCTTTCAACATGGCCCAACACAAATTTGTAAACTTCTCTTAAAACATTATGAGATTTTTTTGCAATTATTTTTTTAGCTCATCAGTTATTGTTAGTGTTAGTGTATTTTATGTGTGGCCCAAGACAATTCCTCTTCTTCCATTATTGCCCAGGGAAGCCAAAAGATTGGATACCTCTGCTCTAAACTCCTTAGGCAAAGAGCTGGGGAAACTGACAGAACAAAACTTAGAAATGCTGGTGCTTATGGCTGCTATTAAGCAATTTCTTGTGCCCCACCCCACACACACCCTCACCACCACCTCAGCCCTCCAGTCTCCTCCATTCCCCACCTTTCAAAATGCAGCTCTCCTGCACCACATAGCCAGTCCCTTGCTGAAGCCTTATACAGCCACATGCATCCCCCAGGATCTCACCTGCCTGTGAACACAGGAGCTCTTGTATCAATATTTCTCCATGTGAGGACCACCTGCCACCTGCTCACAGCCACCTCACATGACTGGTCAAAAGTCCTATTTCTAGGCCTCACTCCAGACCTACTAAATCTGAGGATGGGGCTCCAAGGGTTGTAGACATTTTGAATAAACGCTCTATGCCCAAATTTAAAACCACAGTATCTTATATTTGTTATTTGTATTTTAGAACCATATTTACATGGATGTTCTTGCAGTTTTTATAATTAGTTCAGATGTCCACATATTAATTCACAGAATCAAACAAACAACAGTCCTAGATGGGAAAGATAATGCATTAGCTGCAGCACCTGAGAAAAACCATTAAGGGGTTCAGTTGACCACAAATTCAGTGAGTCAGTAGTATGATGTGGTTGGCATAAAAGCTAATTCTAATTTAGGCCACAGAAATAAAAGCAAAGTAGATGGAACAAGGGAATGCCCCACTCCACATCAGACCACATCCACTTCCTAGTGCTCCGTTTAGTTCTAAGGCCCACATTTTACAAGAGACTTGGACAAACTGGCCTGTGTTCAAAGGAAAAGGCCCATGGAATATGCTGTAATTATCCATTCTTTAAAAGGATGCACATCTTGTCCTATAAAGGCAACAGCCCCAGAGGGTTACCCCAGAAAAGCCCCTTAATCTCAGAGACCTACAATGGGATGGAACCACAAGGAGAAGCCAGCGTATGTCGTGAGGGTGTCTGGCCAGAAGCCACAGGAGGCTATTCTGGTCATTCCAAGGCAGACCTGATCGGTACAGACTTTCCATTCTTTGTTTCCTTGATTGAGAGGCAAATAGATGATTCTGAATTTCACATGGAAAATTTCTATCTTTATTTTTTGTTGTTTTTCAATTTAGTTGCCATACAAATATTATATTAGTTTGAGGTGGACAACCTAGTGATTAAACATTTATATAACTTGCAAAGTGATCACCTTGATAAGTCTAGTAGACCTGGGAAGTTTCTAAATGAATCGTAATAACTTAGACAACTGTGATAGATGTCAAGCAAGTCATCCAAGTGTATGACATAATGGTGTCCCTAAGACTCTTGTCATGATTATAAAGGAAAAATAAGAAGGATAAAAGAGGAAAAGTGAGTTTGTTATTGTCTATGGGGAAATCATTTTCTAAAGTTCTCACTATGTGAGGAGCATTTGTTTGGTAAGATTTGTGCCTGCACTTTCTAACAAGTTTATGCTTTGCACATCCATAGGAAGGGGGCAGTGCCCTGTTGGCTGCCAGTCAGTATGGGCACAGGCAGGTGGTGGATACCTTGCTGAAGCACGGAGCCAACATCCATGACCAGCTTTATGTGAGTGCATTTCAGGGGGACCTTAGGTAGACACTTGCTTCTTCCCTTATCACACATACCACTGCATTCTGAATTGGAATGCCAGAAGTGCCAGTTTCAAAACTATGTTAGTGAACAAAGGACTTTAATCTGAGACATCGAGGAAAAGAGATGTAGTTAAGCAGATGATCTTTTTCTGTATAGAAACCACAGTCTTATTTACCCATCTTTGTTCTGCCCTTTTAAATCTCTTGCACAAGAAATATTTCATGTACCTATGCAATGAGAATCTTCAAAAATCATGTGATACATACTTACTCATGACATGACAAGCCCAGCATGTGGACTTGCTAAAAACCAACATAAATTCTGTTATAGAATTATTTGGGAGGAAAAGCACAAAAAAAGACAAATCAAGTTATTTGGAAGACAAGTGCAGGTATATGGATAGAAATCTGTGAAATACATGCACACCATTTGCCTTTCAAAGGCACCCACTGCCAGTGTGCATCTGTTTGCAGCTAAATGGCAGTTAGCACATTAACCAAGTGTCCTTTTCATTAAGCGTCATTGTAATTCCATGGGATTTATGGCAAATGTGATTCTGGTTTTGTAGGAAAAAATAAAACATGAGGAGAGGAAGTGACTTGACAGACTATCATGGTGAGGAGTGGCAGAATCCCTGTTTTCAATTATCTAAGAACTGTATTTTTGGCTATCCTACCACTAGACATTTAGACCTTATGCCTAGGGCACTATATACCATCATAGACACGTAATGAGATGTGTAGGTGTGAACTTTTCCATTTGAATACCCTTTCCAGAGTTTACATGGTTAACTCGGATAAATCACAGACCTCTTTGAAGTACATAGCAACTAGCCTTACCCTTTGTACTTCAAAATCTGTAACATTCTTTGATCCTGCAGCATTCCCAGTTGAATGACCGAACTACTTGATAATGGTCTAAAGGAATGATTCTCTATTCTGGCTGCCCACTAGAATCACCTAGAGAGTTTTTTTAAAAAAACCAACCACTTCCCAGACCCACCCCAGACCAATCAAGTCAGAGTCTCTGAGGGCACTTCTTGAACAATAGGTGGTCTGATAGATGGCCAAATGTAAGAAATACATATCTCCAGCTTTGGCTATTTCTTCGGCTGTATCTGAGAGAGTGCATGAGTATATGTATATGTAGGTTAAATAGGAAAAGCCCGAGTCTTTGGAAAAGGAAAATAAGTTGTGATTTTTATAACATTACCAGTAATTAGTCAACAACCCAAAATGACAATGAGTATAGAATTTGTACTATTAGGTGAAATTCTTCGGTGAGCACATTCCCTCTCTGTTATAAGGTGACTCAAGGAATTTCATGCACTAGAACTTAAATTTTCTGTTGACTTTTACCCTTACCCAACCAATTCAACATAAATGTTTCCGTTAAAAACAACTGAAAGGTGGGAAATCTCTGCTAATGATCTTGAAAACTTTTAGTAACAGAAGTCTGTAATTTACAGTAAAACATTCAACACATGGATATCCATTTTAAAAACTTCCTACGAGTTATTAACAGCTGAGGGCATGAGAGACTTTTTGTGGCAGTACAGGAAGGAGCAGCTGAAAATTTCATCCCCATATCAAACAGCTGCTTAAACATCTGTACATGCTGATTAATTTTTTAATGATTGCCTTGAGGGAGGTCTGGCAGCTCAGCTGACACCCACTGGAAATCCAGCAGCCTGCACGTGGTTGGACTTGTAGGGAAAAGGGCTTTGTATTTTAACTTGTGGTTAGTGTTCCTGACAGGAGGGTGGTAATTAGCTGGGTTAGCTAGGTGTTTTCCACTAGGTTGTGCTCGGGTTTTCCACTGTGGTCTGAAAGTAATGAAGCTCACCATGTGCATTCTGTGAGTGCTGTCTGTGTGAAGTGAGCAGATGGGGAGGAGGCATGCCCTCAAGTGACCCATGTGTTGTTGAAGTTATCCAATGACATGTCTTCAAGAAAATAGAAATGACCAGAAGACATAGACACCCAGTTAAAAGGAAAACTAAAGAATGTTGGAAATGAGCCCTGCTTTGGGCTTTTATGCAGGATTGCCTAGTTACCCTAGAGGTGTTATGGGTGAATGCTGGGGTGGCAGGGAGCAAGTTTATGGATATTCTTACTAGGACAGTTGTTCTGAAAGCATCGTGTGTTTTAAATCATGGAGCAACTGCATCCTGGGGGGATGTGGATAGGGGGACAAGAATGAGAGAAGTAGGCAAGGTCTATTAAAAGACATTTTTTACTCCTGTTTTACAAAAGCATGCAAACTAGGTTTGGGGGATTTGTTTAGATTTGGGTTTTTATTAGTAGATTTTATTTTTTGTTTGTTTTTAACTAACACTTAGCTCTTCATTAATAAAAGAATTGAAATAGAAAACTGTATTAAATGTATGTATTTTAAAATCTAATTAAAAAGGGGATGGACTCACATCATGCAACAAAAGCAAAAAGCAGCTAATGAGAAGTCTATGCAGACAGAGAAAATGGTGACTGGATTTGGAAAATCTGGATGCTACAGCTAGATGGATCATAAGCTCCAGGATCAAGATTTTATAGAGTGAACAGTCATTATACATATATATATATAAATATAAATAAATAAAACTAACTTATCCTTATAAAACTGTTTTTCTTTTCATTTTTTGTGATTTTTTTAATTGTTAAATTTATTGGGGTGGCATTGGTTAGTAAAAATTACTTGGGTTCCAGGTGTACAATTCTACAGCGCATTGTCTGTGTGTTGTATTACGTGTCCATCACCCAAAGTCATAAAACTGTCTATTTTGAACTTACTTTCAGTCTGACTTAGTGTGATGTTTTAGAATCATTCTTCAAAAAATAAAACACTAACTGTGTATGTTGAGGTGGGGGACAGAAATGGAAAAATTAAATGTATGTATTTTAAAATGTAATTTCTTTTAAAGTAAATGTAAAAGATGACTTTTTTACTATTTTCAATTTGCTCTCTCTCAGGATGGAGCCACTGCACTCTTCTTAGCTGCCCAAGGTGGTTACTTGGATGTTACTCGGCTATTATTGTCTTCAGGAGCAAAAGTCAACCAGCCAAGGCAGGTAATGTCCTGCAGAGAAGTGGGCAGGGAGGGCCCGCTCCCTGGCAGGGGCTCCTACCTACCTAAGTCAGCTCTGTGCGTCTGTAAACCTTCTTGCTTCTGTGGCGAAAGTTAATCTTTCATTAGGGTTTCTCCTGTTCTTTGCTTTGGGCTCACCTGAAATCGAGCTGACATCACCATTTACTATTTATAAAACTTGGGTGTTTGATGTCTGAGGTCAAGTACACACTCTGCCACCTCCTGTTCAAATAAGTAATGGCTGCAATGAAGTAATGAGAGTAAGCTAGCCTGGGACATAGGTAAATAGAGGCGCATCAGGTAGCCCTGCCCCTGCCCAGTCCCTCC
The DNA here is from genome assembly GCA_004026885.1 of Lyroderma lyra. NCBI lineage: Eukaryota > Metazoa > Chordata > Mammalia > Chiroptera > Megadermatidae > Lyroderma > Lyroderma lyra. Next base: position 35,398 of record PVJL010008732.1, read on the forward strand.
ACTGATATGCTGCCTTATCTCTCACCCCACTTCTCCCACCAAGCCAAAGAGAAACCCACTGGGGTCATCAGTAGGTTCCTCACCTCATCTCTCACAGTTATAATGCTACTGAGATTTCCTTTACTGACAGCAAGCTAACACCTGACAAACCAGTTACTTAAAGGAACAGATCTGCCAGGTGATACTGGCCTCACTTTATAAATGGAGAAGAACCATTCAAATATAAGGCATTATAATTAGCTTCTCTTGTATAGGAACTATTTCTGTACTAATTAATTTATTTAACAAAATGTTCAGATTAAGGTAATGTTACTTTAAAGGTAGTTTTCCAGAAAAGTCAAGCCAATTTCTTACCCGTAAATGACACCTAGGCTGATTCCCACTGTAGTGTGACCTGCTTTGAGAATGCCTGTATGTTCATGAAATGAATAGCTGTAGGAACCTTCAGGTTGGTCAGAGCTTTTGGCTATAGTCTTCTTCAGTCTTTAGAAGTCCAAGTGCATAATAAACCTAAAAGAAGAAGGAACCTTTGGGAAAAGTAGGTTTGAGGTTAGGAATTCTAAGTTCTAGATCCAGCTTTGCCAATAATTAGCTGTGTGGTTTTGAACAAGTGAATCAACCTTGCTGGACTTCTCATCCTTCATCTGAAATTTAGGAGGCTTGGCAGGATTATCCTAGCAACAATCTCTGCAAGCTCCCAAATTTTTGTTAATTGTTTTATTCAATGTTCAGTCAGCATTTCCTGAGCACTTAGCATGTTCCAGACACTTCTATGAATATAAGATTATATGTTTAGAATTTTAAAGTTATTCATAGATTTAAATGGCTCTAGGAATACTCATGGGAAAGAAAAGCTTTTAGAAAAAGTTGTACTTCCATACCTGCCAGAGTTGATATTTGGGGACTGAGTTTAATATTTTCTTGTTGGTCCTTTTTAAAAAAATTGTTGATTGATTCTGAATCAGACCCTTCAATTTATCAAAATTCCTAAAAAGAATTGGTTATTTTTAAATTGCTTGAATTTCACTTGGAGGTCATTATTGAGAGCACCTCTGTGAATTTAGAAATGAGAGATTATCAAGGTTAAGTTGCTCTCTCTTTTTCTCTACACACTTCCGAAGTTACTTCTGGTACTTTCACAAATCTGTTTGTAAAATGTGTTATTCACATGTGTAAGGCATTGTGAATAAACAAGTTGATGTAAGAGATTATATTTCAAATGTGGCATGGTCCATTTAAACCTAAATTGAGCCATGTGATGATGTTGAACCAGTAAGTTAAAAGAGTGAACCAACATTGCAGTGGTAGCCACAACACACCACGGTGTTTTTTCCTCCTCAGGAATGAGGATAGCCTGGTCAAAGAGAGTGACCTAGTGTGGAAGTGGGAGGACTCCACCCTCAGCTCAAGGGGCAAATGCATGCCCTTCCAGAGACTGCGTCTAGTGCAATCGTTTGAAATTGTGAGAGCCCAGCTCGGAAAAGACTGTTATTCAGGAATAGTATGTTTTATAACGTAAGAGTTACTTTGCAGGAAGTGGGCAGAAGCAATGGAAGATTTCTTTTCCATAGAGTATATGAACTCCACTGTACCCTCTGTACCCCACCGATACCCCCTGTACCTGTAAAAACCATAATCTTGTTATTACCTGCCGTGAGCTTATAAATAAAAGGTCATCTAGCTAGGTCAGATCACCTCAGCTGAAAAAAATCAGAACTCTGTCCTTGGCTGGGTCGGTGACCCCTCATGGCAGTGTTCCATGGACTGCCTTTTGTTCTGGGGGTCATCATGACGGATCCAAGTTTCATCACCTATAATGATTTTCTGTAAGATGTCCTCACCTTCTTTTTCAAAAATTCAAAAATACTGGAGGAACTTTTTCCGCTAAGAATTCAGTAACAGCACGCTGTTTTAACTGAACATTGTTCTTCCATGTCGATGTGCACTGGGTGAAAAATGTAAGCATCTGTGAGTACAAGGTCAAGAGTGATGGAAGGAGATGTGACTGCACAGAACCGGTTAGATCCAGATATGTCTAATGTAATTAAAAAAAAAAAATTGCAGTGGAGGCAAAATTTATCAGCCCTCTCTCATACTTGCTGTTTCTCATGACAAATATTAGATTCAGTTACCATTTTCTAAGCATCTGTTAGCCAGTCCTTGTTTTTAGCACCTTTCTGAATCTTTTCTTATTCATGAATCTCTCTGTGAGGCTAATATTTTTGGTGAAAGGGGACCCCGAGATATACAGTAGTAATTTGCCTAAGATCTCATAACCAGGAAGTGGTGACTTATTTTTCCACCTACCATAACTGTTGCAATAAAGGTGATGAAATTTCAGTGTTACCATTACTGTTATGATATTAATAGTTGTTCCCAATATAGCAACTCTCAGCACTTTTCTGTCTATTAGTGTCAATTAATAGAATTTTACTAAAAACAAACCCTTGAAAAAGTACATCAAACAGGCTGCTAGCTGCCTTTCCTTGGCTGCCCTCTGGCGGCCATTTCAACAAAGAACACATGAACCCAGAACACATGAGGAGGGAGAAGTGCACCATCAGCATCTGAGCCCCCAGAAAGCCCTTTTGTGGAACCCACACACCTTCTCCTGCCTCCTTGGGTCCCATCCACACCCCTTGTGCTTCAGCCAAAGGAAGTCCCCCCCATGTTCAAGCCACTGTGACTATAAATGTTCTTCCCTCTACGTAGAATGCCCTTTCCCCTCCTCCTCCCTGGCAAAATCCTAGTCCTCCCCCAAGACCCAGCTCAGATACCACCCCATCTGTGAAACTGACCCTGTAACTCATGCAGTAAGAAGGCCCCTCTCTTGGTTCATCTGGGGCATTTCTGCCCATACTTATTGTAGCACTGCCATCATACTGAAATTCCCATGTCTTTTCTGCACTAGGCTGAGTTCCTTTGATAACGGCGACCCTGTCTTATTTTTAGTACTCTACCTGAGACAAAGAAGATGCTTAATAATTGTTGGGTGGTTAGATGAATGAATGATTATCCAGATTTGGGAGAATCAAATTAAATAATGAATATAGAAGTGCTTTGTAAACTGAAAGTACAAATTAAGGTATTATTATGTATTTACGTTCCTAATGATAAATAATGTTCACATTAAAGGGTATTTCTCAGAGGCCCTTGTATTAGCTTGGTGCAAAAGTAATTGCAATTTTGGACTGTGAATTTTAAATCATTATAACTAGGCTCAAACACATCTTTATTAATCAAAATAGGAACCATTATAATCAACACATTTTTGCCAATGAGACATAAGTTTGTTTATTCCTATAGCGTAAAAATCCGTGCTTTGGGATTCAGTGAATTCTTGGAAAGCATTTTCTGCATCCTACTGATTGTGGAAGCGTTTTCCCTGCAAAAAGCTGTTGAGATGCTTGAAGAAGTGGTAGTCGGTTGGCAAGCAGTCAGGTGAATATGGCGGATTAAGCAAAACTTTGTAGCCTAATTCCTTCAACTTTTGAAACGATGGTTGTGTGACACATGGTCTAGCGTTGTCATGGAGCAGAACTAAGCCCTTTCTGTTGAACAATGCCAGCTGCAGACATTGCAGTTTTTGATGCATCTCATCGATTTGCTGAGCATACTTCTCAGATGTGATGGTTTCACTGGGATTCAGAAAGCTGCGGTGGATCAGACCACCAAACAGTGACCATGACTTTTTTTTGGTGTAAGTTTGACTTTGGGAAGTGCTTTGGAGCTTCTTCTTGGTCCAACCACTCAGTCATCGCCAGTTGTCATATAAAATCCACTTTTTGTCACATATCAAAATCCGATCAGGAAATACTTCTTCGTTGTTGAGTAGAATAAGAGAAAACAACACTTCGAAATGGTGATTTTTTTTATTTCTGGTCAGCTCGTGAGGCACCCACTTAGCGAGTTTTTTCATCTTTCCAATTTGCTTCAAATGCTGAACGACCATAGAATGATCGACATTGAGTTCTTGGGCAACTTCTTGGGTAGTTGTAAGAGGATCAGCTTTGATGATGGCTTTCAATTGGTCATTGTCAACTTCTGATGGCACTATGCTCCTCATCTTTATGGCTCTCTTCTCCTTTGCAAAACTTCTTGGACCACCACTGCACTGCACTGTACGTTCCTTAGCAGGTCCTGGACCAAATGCGTTGATATTGTGAGTTGACCCATTTTGAACCTGAATAAGAAAATTGCTTGAATTTGCTTTTTGGCTGACATCATTCCCATAGTCTAAAATAAACATAAAATAAAAAACAAGTAATAAGACATTAGCAAAAAAGACATAAAGTGAGAAATGAACATTAAAATGATGTATAACAAGACCGCATTTATTTAAGAATGTATTCCAATATCAGATGCAAATTACAACAATGCAAAAGTCACAATTACTTGTGCACCAACCTAATAAAAAAATGAAGCAGGGCAATCTAAAAACAGGAAACAAGGGCCTCCTTCCATCCCTTGTTTCAGCACCTCTTCTCCATAAGTTTCCTGAGACACAGTGCCAATGTCCTACCTCCCCTCAGCACCTTCAGATCCTTCTAGGCTCCTAATGTGCCATCACCCACCACCCTGCTCAAATGTCTGTGTCCTCTGTCCCCTTGCTGGGACAGCAATGGGCAATATTCCTGTGCCTGCTGTGGCTAATAGACTGTTGAAATTCCATACTCCAGCAAAAACAATGAAATGTTATAGCCTGTAATGGAATCATCTTGCTCTTTAGCCCCTATTCCCACTAATGAGTAATTCAGTCTTATCTGACTAAAACAGTCTCTTTAGGCCATTATCTTAATTACCTCATCCTCTTCCCTCCTCCTGCCCTTCTCCACAGAGTGACCTACGTTCTCAGAAGTCAGATCATCACCTGGGACAGAGGTGGGGGTCGGGATGCACACATCCCCTCCTTATGCTGGCTTGTCCAGCCTCTCTGGTACTGGAGCATCTGCTCTGGTACCCTGGAGATGCAGCTGGTCCCACTATACGCTGGCCCTGCCATCATCTCTGTTCATGAAGTCATGTTCTGTGGCCTTATTTTCCCAGCCCGTTTTACTCCAGGCCACTGTTTACCTAGCACTTCCAGTTTCAGTCCGGCAGGCAGGGGCTCCTGGGTGCCCAGATGCCTAGTGGGTGTGAGCTGGGTATACTGGGGCATGTCTCAGGTCCACTGGCCCAGACAGCGCCACCCACAGTGATTTCTCTCCTCTCTCTCTCTCTCTCTCTCTCTCTCTCTCTCTCTCTCACACACACACACACACACACACACACAGCAGGCAAGAGCAAAGCTTCTTAAGGAACTTGCAGATTTACCAAGGACAGGAGAAAATCCTTTCCCATCTGGAATTCACCATAATTGGTCAGTGTTTGTACCCCAGCTAGCTTACCCAACCCTGATTCACCCCAAAGAGGGAGGAAAACATGGATGCTCACTGACCTCTCCTCTCTACCCTGCCTCTGTAGCACTTCTTTCCAGCACTAGAAGGGTTTTCTATTTTACTTTCTGTCCATCAGGAACCACCCTATTGCCACATCTTTCTCTGTGCCTTGGATATTTTACCTTTTCTTCTCTGGAACAATACATCTCAGCCTCGTGGCCTAGGTAGGGTTCATGGGGAAAGGGTCTTTGGAGAAATAACCCACAGGAAGTATTACCTAAAATGTCACCCTGCTATCACTAGCTAGAGTACAGCACCTCTCAGAATACACAATATCCCATTCTGCATAAAATTAAAGTCCCTAAAAATGATGTGGCTGTGGGGAATTCTGGACACCAGAATGGAAGACCGGAAGGAATGATTTTAGTGTCCTGACCCTCAGAGCCCACTTCAAACTCCCCATCCTTCTGTGGGAATGAAAGGCCCCCACTAATCAGGATGCGTTGTGTGAACCCACCAGTAAAGCAGTCGGCAGTCTCTGGGGAAATAGGTTGCATCTCCTCTCTGGGTTTGTCAAATTCGGCTGCTTCCCACACTGCCTCCCATGAAGTCCTGCACCACACCTTGTGGTGAAAGATTTTGCCATCGATGAGTGTTTCATAAGGGGAAAAAGCGCGGGAAGAAGAAGATCGGCAATTAGCCAGGCGGTGTAGGTAGTGCCCCCTGCCGGTCTGTGTAGCCGAGTGGAAACCGCCCCCGGCGCCTGTTAGCGTGAGTTCCTCGGGACGCTTACGTGCCGCTGGGCGGGTATCCTGGGATCTGCGGGTCCCAGCGTGTGCTGTCGCCACAGGACGGGACGGCGCCGCTGTGGATCGCGTCTCAGATGGGCCACAGCGAGGTGGTGAGGGTGATGCTTCTACGGGGAGCCGACCGCGACGCCGCCCGGCACGTGAGTTCGCGCGGGAGCTGTGCACCATGGGGGCTCGGGCTGGGGTGGGAGATACCTGCCCCGAAGCGCCAGGATTTAACTCATCTCAGACGTGCAGCAAGAACCTGTCTTCATTTGGTCTGTAACTCATCCAAGGCTTCTGCTCTTCAGCAGGAAAACAAAGTAGAGGTCTGAATCAGGTGAAACTTAGCAAGTGGGGCTCAGTCTCTTTAAGGGAAACATGTTTTATTCCTCAGAGATGCTCCTCTACCTCAGTGCTCTCTGCATGAGCCAGGGAGGGTGGGTGCGGTAGGAGCCAGGCCTGGCGCTGTCCTTGCGCCTGTGTCCCAGGAGCAGCTTATCCTCCCGGCGTTGCGCCTCCTGCTGGCGCTGGGCCGCAATGCAGCTGGCAGCGTGGAAGCGGGGCGGGGGAGAGGGAGGTCCCCGCAATGCTCCGGGCTGGCCTCGCCCCGCCTGCTTCCCCAGCTGCAGACCCCAGCCCCGCATCTCCCTTTGGCCTCCAAGTAGCCTCTGCCGCGTCACCAACTCTGCCTCCGTGGGTCCCACAGCTCGCCCATGTCCCCCATAGGAAGGTTTGGGGAGACCCTGCTGCCTGACCACTCGGTGCTAGTGGCTTTTCTTTTTAAACAGTACCTGGCCTCCGTGCCCTTAATGTTACTCCTGTTTATGTGAGCCACCTCCCCTTTCCAAACATGGGAAATCAGAAGGCACATTCCTGACAACTTTATATCCCTCTCCCTTTCTCTTTTTCTTCTTCCCACAGTCTCTGAAGCCAAAAAAAAGAGAAAAATTCTCTTTTCTCATCTTCTTTCTTCTTGATTCCAGCTAAACCGTTAGAGTAGGCTTGGATCTTTCTTTTACTACAGTAGAACTGTGAGCTAAATCCTCCAAGTACAGAAAAAAAAAGAAGAAGAAGACATGTTAAAACAGAAGGAATTAGGGAAAAATCTCTTCTCAGGCCAAAATGATGACAGTGCAGAATAATAATTTTTTAACTTGTCTTTGCATTCTTTTTTAACAGATTTCAGTCTATCCTATGCCTCCTGCTCCCCTCCCCCACCACCACAGGCAAATAAATACTGGGGCAGATTAGAGCAAGGTTACATACACAAGATGGCAAACTGGAAAGCACATTTTGAATTTTAAAACAGTAAATACAGCTCAAGAATTATTTAAATTGTTGCCAACAGTTCAACAATTAATTCCCACTAAGTCATGAACTGCAGAAAATGCCTCTTTAGTCTGTCTGTGTCCCCAAAATATGCTCTTGAAATCCCCTTTATTCCTTGCTTGGGGTTTTGAGGGACTGGAAGACTGAATTCCCAAATGGGAGAGTTCTAAGATAAGAAGTCACATATTCTTTCACACAGAATTAACTGCTTAAGATTCTCTAAAATGCTTCTAGGTTAAGAGGCAGTGCAGGTCTGTTTTTACACATTTTGCCTGTTTCTGACAAGCATATTCCTAGTTCTCAACTAACATTTAGTTCTCAACCAACACTATGTTAATAATCAACTTTTCCTCTGTGAAGGATGGTACAACAGCATTACTGAAAGCAGCGAACAAGGGGTATAATGATGTTATAGAGGAGTTGCTGAAGTTCTCACCCACCCTTGGTATTTTGAAGGTAAGAGCCAAAGAGAAATTTTACCGATCTGTAAAAGAAAGATTAGAAATAAGTCTATACTTGGGGACTGTAGTAGACCTGGGTATAATTCACATGGTTAGTTGTATTCTTGAAAGGACATACCTACAACTGTTTAATACTGGAGATTCATGGGCACTGGTAGAAGTGAGAAGATGGTAAAAAGAATGAACCAGAGTCTGTCAGTATCTAGTTTTCTAGAAAAACAAAATTGAACAATAGTAATGAAATAGCTAAATTAGAAAGTCAATCATATTGTTACATCATTGGAGGTTTTGTAAAATCCTCCATAAAACATGAAACATGATTTGTGTCCCACAAAACATGAGGAGCAGGTGTTCATGTTCCTTCTCTTCATTAGGAGTGAAGAACCACATTGTTTAGGTGAAATAAAATGAGCCTCAAACATCTGGACACCTCAGAGAATGTGTCATTCTGGAGAACTGGGTCTTCCAGAAAAGAGAGCCCCAAAACTCTGTTTTAAGTTTTAATCATTTTGGATTAAAATATTTCTAAACTAGAGTATATACCAGGATTGGCTCTCCTTTTCAGGAAAGGGTCAGGTAGTAAATATTTTAGGCTTTGCAGGCCACACAATCTGTGTTGCAACTGCTCAACTCTGCCGTTGTAGCAACAAAAGCAGCCAAAGTTGGGAGTGGGAGGCAGTGTGGCTGCATGCTAATAAAACTATTTATGGACACTGTATTTCTGGAATTTCATATTTTCATGTGTCACAAAATATTCTTAATTTTTTTTTTTCAAATCTTAGTTTGCCAGGACATTGAAAACAAGGTGGTAGGTCAGGTTTGGCCTTTGGTCTGTAGTTTGCTGACCCCTGGTATATTCTCCTATTTTCTTAAATAGAGGACACCAAACCTGTTCTAAACTTGGAACAGTGGCTTAGCACTTTGGGGGCTGTGCCCTCAGGGTTTATTGATGTTTGTAAAGTCTACTTACCCTTGAGTGTCCCCAGTAGCTTTTGGACACTATGATTCTGATCTTTATACCTTTGGGCTCCATTCTTGCTGTCAGCTGATACAAAATTGCTGTTGTCAGTGGGCTTGCCCCTCTCCCCTGTCCCAGTGAGCTGCTAATCTTCCATGAGCTTGGAAGCCAGAAAGCTGCACTTGTTGACATTGTGCGTAAAGTAAGAACAGCCTGTGAAAGTGAAATGTCTATGAATAAAAGAAATGAACTTCAGAAATGGACTTCACAATATCTAATCTCATTTCAAACAACTCTTTTTGGGGGCTTGCTTTTTCATTCTTGGCCGTGTTGCACATAGGTGCAGTTGATAGGTCAGTTAAGATTTAGATAAGTAAAATGTCATATGAGTGAACTGTCGTACATATTCTAAAAGCAAACATGGAAGAAGGCTATTTTTCTGGAGTTTTTCTCTCAGTATATTTTACCCTTTTACAAAAATAAGAAAATGTTGTTTGTTTTGTTAGTTTTATTCCAAGCAGTTAATTTGGAAGCCAAACTTGCATTTAGGTACTATTCACAGACATGTGTGTCTTCTGAAACAGATTGTCCATTGTTCTTATCCTAGGTTAGTGATATTGTCTTCTTCTCCCCTTCCAGAATCCAGCAGCATGCTGCATGTAGCTGCTTCCTTATTTCAAAAAAATATTTGTGGTGAATTTCATGAAATGTCAGCAACCTATGCACTAGGCCCTTCTATTCCCAGAAATGCTCCAAGTCTGGCTCAGGGGGGTTTCCTCACCCCACGTCCTCTCACTCTTACACCTGTAAGTCCTCAGTCACTCTCCTGCCTGCCTGAGTGAGCAGAGCGTGCGTAGCTGGGCTAACAAGTTGACCAGCTGGCTAGCCAGCCATCCCTCCAGCCTCGCTGAAAGTGCTGCACCAATAGCAGAGACTGTATTTGTTATCCTTGAAGGAAAAGCTTTAACAGAGCTTTGTTGTGTTTTTCACAGCAAGTTCTAAAGTGTACAAAACTGACCAGTGGCCTGGGGACACTGTATTGCATACTGATGTAACTTTGAACGGGGAATATAAGGAAGAGTAAGGCTCTGACATCACAGTCTCGTCACTCAGGCTGGTTTACGATGAAAGCCAAGCTGAGCGCTGATGGCTGTGAGCTCACTCCTGATCCATGCTGTCATTTTCTCTTAGAATGGGACGTCAGCGCTCCACGCGGCAGTGCTCAGTGGGAATATTAAAACGGTCGCACTCCTCCTGGAAGCAGGGGCAGACCCAGCCCTGAGAAACAAGGTACTGGCCTTATCTTACCTGTCTTTTATTCCATGAGGCACCAACACAAGGAGATAAAGCAGCATCTACTGAAACCAAGGTGGCATGTCACCGTAGTCGTACTTTGGCATAGGAATGGCCTGCAAGGCTGTCATTAGGCTATGCGTGAGCAGTACATTTGGACCCAGAAAACTGTACTAGAAATCTCTTTGTCATCAGTGGTTTTCGGCCAACAATGGTGCAGCCTCCTGGGGCAGGGAATTGAGGGGCAGTAGCTGTGGCGAGTAGGGTTTGAGTGTTCTATCATCCAACAAGTGTCCTAAAAATGTCAGTGTTCTGGTAGTTTCTCACCATCCTCCATAGTTGGATGTTCATTTGTTGAGAATTGCTTGTGCCCAATTCGGTGACCACATGGAGGAAATGATTTTATATTGTTACAGAATTTCACTGTCACAAAATCAACCAATATTATTTATAGCTCAAAATCCTTTCTTTACAATTAGGCCACATTTGGAGATGGAAGATGCACAGTAACCCTAGAAAAAAAATGATTGTCACCATATTTTCTCCTACTCAACATCTGCATGGGCAGTCACATGTACAGACTGGAGTTGGGGGCGTAGGGACAGTAGCCCAGGAAAGGCCTGGAGAAAACACACGAAACTATTGACTTTTGAAGGAGGCAGTGGGAGGGGTGCTTATGAACAGGGGAAAATATGAATAGCATTTTTCATTTTATTCTTTTCTACTGTTTGAATTTCCATAAGTTTGATTTGATTAGTAATAAAAACAAAAATATATAGTATGTCATGACATTTTGAAAAGAAACCATTAAGTGCAATTAAGTGCTTGCTTTGGCAGCACATGTACTAAAAACAGAAGTGCCATTAAACAACAAGCCAAGGGTCTCTTTCTTTTCATTCCACTTAGTATGTGGAATTATCATTTCCTCATTCCTACCATTGAACTATTTGAAGACAGCCTTTCTGTTTATCTTCTCCTCGGAGGCTTGGATTTGTTTTCCATTAACTGTCCTCATTGAGTGATAAGCCAGCTAAAATCACAGTTGCTCTCTTATCTTTAAACCTTGGACACAGACTTCCTAAAGAAAGGAGTCTTTGCTGCTAAGCCATCCAGTGCTGAATTAAGGCAAGGGAAACTATTACCTTAGAAACTGAAAAATGCAAGTCCTTGTGTGACTCCTGGAATCTCAGCAATAGGGTTATGGGAAATTTCCAGTGACCACAGTGCTGGACTTTGGAACTTCCCTAGAGCTACTTGAATATATGTGTTGGCTGCTCATGTTGGAGTTTCATACTGCAGAAGCCTGTAGAGAGCTGGGAGCAGCTGCCAGGGAACCCACCAGCCACTCCATAGAAGCCAGCCTCTTTAAAGGAAGTTCTAGAAGCAAGGGTGTTGGGATTTGAGCAGCCATCCAGAGCTCTAGAGAGGGTATCCTTGGCCTTCATTCACTCATTCAGCACACACTGACTGAGTGCCTACTAGATACCATGTGCTGTGCTTTGTACTGGGGAGACAGTGGTGAATGAGATTCACATAGTCTCTCCCTTCATGGAGCTCAGAGTTTAATGGGAATAAACACAATTAAGCACTTACAATACAGAGTGAAAAGAGCTACCAGCAGGAAGTAAAGAATGCTATGGAAGGCTTCAAGCTCCAGGGCTCTTCTGTTCTGGGGCTTCGAGGCAAATGTCTGAGGACAGGGTAGCCAATGGTTCCCGATCACCACTCCCCACAGTATAGCCATCCTCATGGATGCAGGGGCCTTGTGTTCCCAGTACCCCCTGAGGACTCAGAGTACATCCTCTTCCAGGAGCAGTGAGGAAACAGGATGGTCTGATGCTGCGCCATCATGAATATGGACCTACGGTCCTGCTCCATAAGGACTAAGATATCCCTCAGGGGCTAGCCTAGACAGTAGCCACCACTAACAGTCCTCACAAGTCAGCAACCCGAGAATTCAGTGGGCTCCAACTGAGAGAGGAGGGATGAGACCAGGTTTTTAGAACTATCTGGATAACACAGAGCAGTGATGTGATTGACCAAAACTTGACAACACATTTTGAGAGTACAAAGCTTATTTTAATGATAAAGGATGTGGACATTCATGGACGTAGTCACAAAACTTGCTGTCATACATGCTGTACAAGCAACTCGACAAGCTCGTAGACAGAGGTACAGCTGCGTAGATCTCCTCTTCCTGACTCTAGAGGATTCGCTGGCATCCTGCCAGCCTGATCACCGAGGACCAGTAGTAACCAGTGCAAAGTGGTTCTTTATGCCTGAGTTATCGCATGCTCTGAGACTGGATGGAGCTTAGACATCCTGTTTGCCAGGAGCATTTTTCTGCAAGCCCAGACATAAGACCTGCTCAGTGTCTGCTCCTGCAGGAACTAACTAATAGTAGAACTTGACCCCGTAGAGGAACATCTGACTTAGAAGTAGCATAGTATAACAATTTCTTGTCTGATTCAGTCTCACATCAGCATTGGGTCCTTTGTGGAGGGCTGAGGTGCAGCCATAGGGCATGCTGCACAGCAGACCTCTTATAACTAACTCACAATTTCCCACAAATCCTTGCATAATTCCCACCAACTGAGGTCCTAGCCAGCAGGTGGGGGTCAGAGAGCAGGATCCAGCCTGGAAGGTGGGATTGCAGGAGCTGCATCTAGGATTGGGGTCCCAAATTAAGCAGCTGGGGTTCCAGGCTTGGCTCCAGGAAAAAAATATGTGAGACACATGACATCTACATCCAAGCCCTCTCCCCAATTCTGGATGCCTTTCTACCCTTTAATTGCCTCCCCCAAAATCCAAAGAACATCCTTCTGACTCATCTATAACAACATTTCTCAAAGTCTGGTCTGTGGACCCCTGAGGGTCCTCAAGTATCTTTCGGAAGTCTAAGGTCAAAACAACATTCTTAACGAAGGGATGTTGTTTGCCCTTTTCACTGTGCTGGCATTTGCTCCAATAATGTAAAAGCAGTGGTGGACAAAACTATTGGCACCTTAGTACACATCAAAGCAGAGTCACCAAGCTGTACTGGCAATGATGTTACAAACCTTGGTAAGTTATTTTACAAATCTTGTAAATTATTTTACAGAAATACCAGTTTTACTTAAGAGCATCTTTGGTGGAGCAGTAAACAATTTTATTTTTATGAAATCTTGTCCCATATTATATGTCTTTAATATTCTGTGTGACAAAATAGGAAGTATGCATGAAACACTTCTGCTGTACACTGACGTGTGATGGTTATCAAGGAAAAGCACTTGTGTAATTGTTTGAATTGCAACGTGAATCAGTTGTTTTTTAAATGCAACCCCACTTTTACTTGAAAGAACGACTTGTATCCACCACATGAGTCTGACAGCTTTCTAATACGTCTAATATTAGATAACTCAGTGAATTAATACTTTCTAAATGTTAGAAATCATGTGTGAGTAAAAAGATACACATGTAGTTAGTTAGACCTATGGATTTTAATGTAACAGAGTAGGAAAATTTCACTGATATGGTTTCAAATTCCACACTGCAGTTACCTTTTAAGACACTACTACTTGCCCTGTGTTGGTGTAATATCAAAGAAAAGTATCAACAATCATCTGAAAAGGTTTTTAAAATGCTCCTCCTTTTCCAACTATCTATCTGTGTGAAACTGAATTTTTTCCCTATGCTTAAAACCAAACCAGCACATCACAGTAGATTGGAGGCAGAAGCAAATATGAGAACCCAATTGTGTTCCATTGAGCTATACTTCAAAGAAATATGTGATACTGTTAACAGTACTACTCTTCTCACTAATTTTTTTGTTACTGAAAATTTAGGCTTTTTTTTCATACATATGTTATTTATGTTAACCTTTTAATAGGTTTATTACCCATTAAATCTATTTACCTTAAATATATTTTAAAACTTTTTTCAGTTTTCATATCTAATAAGTTAAAAACAAAACTTATTGGGGTCCTCAATAATTTTTCAGACTGTAAAAAGGTCCTGAAACCAAAAATTTGAACCACTGCCCCATAATGTCTATTGTATATGGTACGGATTGGCTCACTAAATAAACACATAAGGAATATGTCTCATCAATGCTGTGAAAAGAAAGGACATACACTGAGGCTGGGTCAGGTGGGAAGTGGGGGCCACTGAAGCTCTTCTTGCAGGTAACTCTTAGGCTCTGGATGTTTCCTAACTCTGCCTTCTCATCCAAAGATGCCTGTCCTGAGTCTCAAGTCCCTAGCAGACAGCATGCTTATATGATAAACTACATAAATATAAGGTATCAAATCTAATATTACTGCTGTTTATTGAGCACATGCTAGATATGCTAGGCATTGTGCTGGAAATGAGGATACAGTGATTAATAAGACATGGACCCTGGCCTCCAGGAGATTAGTCTATTAAGGGATATAGCTAGATAGAAAAGTAATCTTAATAATGAGATTAAAAAGTAACAGGTGATATTTATACATTTAAAATAGGCCTTTAATGACTTAATACAAAACAGAGAGTTTCATCAGTGGAGGAGCAAATCAAGTTTGGGTCAGGGCCACCCCTTTAGAGTCCCTAAAAGACCAACTATAGGAATTCACTAATGCCTATCTTCTCTTCTTTCAGGCCAATAAACTTCCAGCAGAACTAACCAAAAATGAACATATATTGCGTCTCCTCCGAGGTAAAGAAGGGCAGGAAGAGCTAACTTAGTTGCATATTTGATTGAAAGGTAGAAACCTTAGCCCCATTGTCCAAAAAGAAATTGCTTTTTAAATAGTATTTGAAATTCTTTTAAGAAATAAAATGCTCCAAATGCCCACCCTGGGTTCCTGATCAAGAAGTGCTGTGCTTTGTGCCCTGAATCAAGAACAGAATAGTTCAGGGGCCCCTTCCCATTCACTTACATGGGCTTCTCACTGGCCTATAACCCCACTCCAGTGGGGCCTGGCAGTTTCGTGGATTCCAGAGAAACTCATTTAAACTACACTGACTTAGGCCTCTCAGTTAAACCTTCCAAGAGGTTTAAGCAAGAAAACAGAAAGACTCTAAGCTTTTCAAAGACTCAAAGTCTGACCTTCAATGAATCAATGCACTTTTGCTTTTGTGTTAAATGTAAGTGTGCTAAAAGATATAACTGCATCATATTTTACATATGTGTATGTCATCCTAGTGCAAAAGGTTTTCTTCTATCCAAGGATCATAGCCATGGTTCCTAATACTCAATGATGTGCAAAGTTGCATTATTAAAAAGCCTGACATTTCACCATGTGCTTTTCAAAGATGGACTGTTGCATTATAAAAAAGACAAATTGTTTATTTGTGAGTGGATCCTCACGTATTCCTAACATGTAAAAGTCATTTTTACCCGCAGTCCACATTGTAGGTATGGTAGGATTCAGTGGCAAATTTGGAAATTCAGAAAATTACAAACCAGAGGAAATTTAGTCTTGTTTCTTTGAGCTTTTATTTTGGTTCTATTATTGAGAACCTATTACTTGTGCCGTAACTAAGTGGACTTAACATGCTGTGGGATCTTGAGTCTCCAAAACCACAT
The DNA here is from genome assembly GCA_004026885.1 of Lyroderma lyra. Lineage (NCBI taxonomy): Eukaryota > Metazoa > Chordata > Mammalia > Chiroptera > Megadermatidae > Lyroderma > Lyroderma lyra. The sequence continues at coordinate 51,156 of PVJL010008732.1, forward strand.
AGTTTGATACAATGAATTTGAGGTCCTTGGATACAATGTGAGACACGAGGGCTGTCTGGAAAATATCCAGCCATGTAATTTATGAAAAATAGAGGCATTAATGGCTGGATTTTTTTCTGGGCAGTGCTTGTATGCAAGTATAATATATTGCTATTACTATTGCAGGAGTATAAGGAATAAAAGACTATTATTAGTATTTAATAAGTATCATCTATGCACGTTCTTGAGCTGATTGATTCCAAGAAAGAAACCTGGGTTTCATGGAATTATTTCTTTGAGGGGAGTGTCAAATTTATATTCAATGAACTTTATAATCAATGGTGTCTAAATGCCTCTGTCAGTGCCTAATTGCACACACAAAAATTAAGCCTTCTTTTATAATCTACTATCATAAATAGTGGTAGTATTTCTATTATTTAAACACATCTTTCATTTTCTTGTTCATGTTTTGCTTTGATTTCCAACCAGTGTTCTATGTAAAGACATGTTAAGATGGAGGAAAATGTTGTAATCCCAAAAGGTTTTTTAACCAATTTTCTGTGTTACTGAAAGCACTTTCTTTAACTCAATAAACAATGGAATATAATTTTTGAAATTAAAAGGTATTGTCTTAAAGTTTGTTAGGATCAGTAAAATAATCAATCAACAAAAATGAACTTGTTTTGATTAATATCACAAGCAAAGCCAGTAATGAGCAACCCACAGCCCCCAGAGATACCTACAGCCCGCTAGTTCTGCAATGTGCCTGCAATCTGATTTCAGGATAAAAAATTAGAAAGCTCCATCTATATTGCTAACACACCCACATAGAAACATTTTAGTAGCTAACAAGTAGTGCCATTTTCCTCACTGACTTTCTGTTATTCAGCAAAGCTGTACAAATACACATTTCCCTCATGGGAATTTCATAAAACTGTATTTATTTTGAAGAGGAAAATAATGTTGCCTTAAATGCTTTATATTTTGTTCCCCTTAGTTAACTCTTAAGACAAAAATTGCATCTAAGTTGCTCATCACTGATATACCTCAAAACAGTGATGTGGGTACTGATAACAAAGCTCCAAAGGACAAAATGGCATAAAATCACAATGTTTTTCACTGAAACATGTTGTCCGGGGCCTATTCATTAGATTATTTTATGTGGATAAAGTTCTTGATAAATCTTAGGGACATTAAAAATGAATCCAATGGTTTAACAACATTTAATGGAGGCCTCCTTACTGCAGGTGAGAGGTCTCTAGGCTCTCTCACTTGGTCTAGATGAGATTATGATATCCAGGGAATATGATTATATTAGTCACTCACCAAAGACTGGGTAAAAGTTCTCTTATTTAAAGTTGAATTGCATTTGTTTTGCATACAGGTAGATGATTCTTATTTCACGTTACTCTAACAATTCACTGAGCATCCTAAGACTCCGAACTAGCAATTCCTATGCAAATCATTTGCTTACTTGAACCACAAAGTTTGTCATTACATCCATTTATTTGATTAAATATTCCATGTTATAATTCAAAATAAAGTTAATATACTATCCAATTTGCCTTTGCTGCTTTTTTGTTTGTATTTAATCAGAAGTTATTTCTATATAATTTTAATAAAATTGGATTTTAGAGTTAGGAATTCAGCTTAGCATACTTTATGTTACTTATGGACCTATGATTTCCTTCTTTCTATTGTGGGTAACTTTTGTAATGATCCCAAAAAGATTTTCATTCAGACAAAAATACCTGGGATAGTCACAGAAGATACTAACGATAGATACTCTTAATTATACATCATGATGATTTAATATAGGCATACCTCATTTTGTTGCACTTCACAAATGTTGTGTTTTTTACAAATTTAAGGCAAGACCCTCCACCAGCAAAAGGATTATGACTCACTTTATTGCAGTGGTCTGGAACCTAACCTGCACTATTTCCAAGGTATGCCTGTTACCTTAACTGGAAGGATTCCCCCACTTCTAGTTAATTAACACATCCATCACTTCAAATATTGATTTTGTGTGTGTGTGTGTGTGTGTGTGTGTGTGTACTAACATTTTAATTTCTATTTTTATTGTCTGTGATACTCCTCACTTTCCAGTTCTTTGCAGTGACTTTTTCTTCGGAAATAGCTGATGGTTCTGCACAACTTCTTGTTCAGGAACCACATATTTGCATTGGTAACATCAGGAATCTGGAGAACTCCATGGCCATCCTGGCTTTCCCCCTGGCTCCATCCATCCTCTGCAACCACAAGAAAGCGTGTCTCATCATTACCCCACACTGGTCAGAGGATGAGAGCACTCCCAAATGCCAGGCTGGTTGGAATCCAGTGGAGATGCCCACATTTTGAGATATAGGGGTGAGAAGCTGAGGTTCTGTTTTTATAACAAAGTGGTGTTGATGCTACAACTGGCTGAGCCTCACAAGTAGTGACCAGGAGGAGTGTACAGATTAATAATAACATTGGGAACATCAGCTAACCTTTATTGAAGGATTGTTATGTGCTAAGCACTTACATAGATAATCTTGTAAAATTTGTATGCTTTTTCTCATTTATCACTGACAAGAACCTTATGAAATAGGCACTATTACTGTCCCCATCTTGCAGCTGAGGAAACTGGCTCTGAGAGATCACCTCCCTCAAAGTGTTGGCTTGGTGCTGTCCTCCAACTTTGGGGTTTTGTTTTTTAGTGGGGAAAAGCCAGACAGCATGGTGCCCAGATGGAGTCACAGTTGTACCATGAAGGCAGCGAGGGTAGAGAATACAGGACATAATTTTCAAAGTATTTACAGGTAAAGCTAATAATAATAATTGGTGATCAATTGAACACGAAGGTGAGGAAAAGAAAGGGGAGTTAAGAATTATACCTAGGTATGTCAGGGGACCCTAAGACCACCCCCTGTTTTGGAGATTTGCTAAGAGGATTCATGTCATCATATGGTCACATTCATGGCTAAGATGACAGCAAAAGGACATATAGCAAAATCGGGAAAGGAAAATGAAGTGAAGATAGAGAAAACTATGTACAAGCTTCCAAGAGTCCTCTCCCAGAAGATTCACACAGGATGAGCTTAATTCCTCCAGCCACGAGTCGCAAAGTGTTGTCTACTGGGGAAACTCATTAGAGACTCACCCAGGCTTTTAACTGGGAGCTGGACCCATAGGCACCCTCTGCCTAGCATTTACCAAAATTCCAGACTTCCAGAAGGAAAACAGGCATTCAGTGTAAACCATATTTGTTTGTACAAACAATTTAGGTACAGTGACTCATTATCATTCAGGGAAAGTTTTATATATCAGTTTAGGGAACGGTTAGCCAGCCAAGTCCCTAGATGACAGCCAACAGCCAATCCTATAAGCAAGACTTCCTGAGGATAGCAGTCTCAGGTCTGCTATGTTAACTCTTCGCCACACACAAGGTTTACATGGTAGATGGTGCCAATAACTGTACTAGAAAATAGGAAAGAATAGCAGAGTTTGGGGTGGGGACCATCAAAGAGAGGGAGTTTGGAAATGTTCAGTTTGAAGAAAGTGTGAAATAGATTCCAGAAGGCAGTTGTAGATAGTAATTTAATGTTTGGGACAAGACTTACTGATATGGGGCATGATCTATGTAGAAGTGACAGTTAGAGTCATGGGATGAAAGAGGGAGACTGGTAGGAGGAAAACACTGAGAAGGAACTTTGAAACAAGAAGGAAAATTAGCAAAACAGATGAGATGAAATAAACAGGGGGAGGAAGTGAAATATGTATCAAGGAAGGAGAAAGTCTCAAGGAGAAGAGAGTGGGCAACAAACCCCATGAAGAAGCATGGCCATATAATGCAGGGGCTGACAAATTTCAGACTTCTTTTTGCTCCACACTTTGCCCTTGGTGAGTTTGTTCAGTCACCAAAGAACTCGAGCCCTGTGTTGGAGAGGATAAGGATGACTGGTCCCCATGAGTGGTCAGGACCTGGAACTAAGGTCAAATTAAAATAGTTGTCGTGAAATGACTCTAGTTGTGATCGGTAGATCTATATCTGTGAAGCCACTCCTAACACTTTCTAGGAATTGTTGGCAATGTTCAAATGCATTGCCCCGTTGTCACCAAGAAGGAAAGAACTTTGTGTCCCACTACAGAGATGCAAGATCTCTATAGTGCAATGTAGATGGGCTGGGAGTTAATGTTTTACTACCATCTTGGTAAAATGAGACAAAATACATTTATCTGTGCTGGTCAATTAGTTTCAATTAGTGTATTTCATATCACTGTGACAAGATGCTAAAAGATTGTGCATAAAACCATGTTGAGGTGAACAGAGCCACACCATGTTAGGGTTTTACATGCCATTGTCCCACATCAGCTCATGCCTTTGTACAGTAGAAGTAGACACTCAGTTAACCAGCACCCATGCTGGATAAATGTAGTATTATTTCTTTGATTTTTTGCTGGTTGGTTGAGAGTTCTGGTTGCTTGATTTCTGGTTAATGGAAAGTGTACTGTACTTACCTGTGCTTCAAGATATGGAGAAAAACAAAAACAAACAAAAAACAAATTATATGCTATCTGTGCAAAATTAGAATAATTTATTTCACATTCTGTTAGCTGAGGGCCCAAGGAAGTCGCTTTACTCTGCCTAACCTCGCCAGCGCAATAAGATAAACAGGTACTTTCTCCAGGCTCTCTGACTAGATACAATATTTAGCCCACATAATTCTGCATTAGTGGGTCTGGAAACTCTTTGAATATTTGCCTGGTGCTCTTACCCTTATATTTTAGCAATACTTTAAGATAATTTAAAACAGTGAGTGAAGTCATGTTTTAACAATTGAGGGAAGTTAATTAAAGACCTTCAGTTCTCAGATGCCTTGTCAGCTTTATCTCTGTCAACAGAAGGAATTACTTCTCCCATCTCTGGCCTCTTCCCTCCCTCACTTGGATTTAAACTCTCTAATTTTTAATGAGGAAAATGCTGTTATTGTTGCCACTTCCCACAGTTGGACTTGTAAGAGTAGCCTTAGAAAGTCTTCAAGGGTTTACAAGCATTGGACTTCCTATTTCAGGAAACATTAGACCAAAAACTACTCCATGCCAAGAAAATTGTGTCATGTGTCTGCATCCTTCAGAGAAGGAACCACCATTGTGAAATGCTGACGGCCAAGTTTCAAGTTAGCTTCACACTGTAGTATCATATCTGAGTGGAAGTTACACTGCAACCCATGACTTGATTAATCACCAAGCAAGTATTTTTACCCGGGTGAACAATATTTTACCATAAGTCTGACCTACAATGTCCCATTTCTGAGTCAGTCATAACTATTAGCACCAAAGTCATGAGTTGTAGCTGTACGTTCTTTTAAATGAAGATATCTGTGAAATTCGGCTTGCTTAAGTATGGAGTTTTAAAAGTCTATTACAGAACCCAAAAGAATTGAGTACATATTCAAACAAAAGACACATATAATAATTTTAATAATTCTATATAGCCAAAACTGGCAGCAAGCCAAATGTCTGCCATGGTATATTTATACCTTGGAATACTACTTAGCAATAAAAAGGGGGGCTGAACTGCTATGGGCAATGAGGCTGAATCTCACATGCACACATCTCACACTGTTGAGTGAAAGAAACCAGATACAAAAGAGTATGATGCCATTTACATGAAGTTCAAGAACAGGCAAAACTAATTAATGGTGATGGAAGTCAGAATAGTGGCTACCTCTTAGTGAGCGGGGGCTGATGATACTGACCAGGAAAAGGCATGAGGGAGTCTTCTGGCGTGCTGAAAATGTGCTGTGTGCTTCCTCTGGGTGGTGGCTGCAGAGATCTGTGGTACCCAGTCTCGAAGGAGTCCCCCAGTGCTCCCCGCCTTTGGTATCCTTGTCCTTCCCCTCCTGCACCGTATCATGACTGGTCTGTGAGATCAGCAGAATATGGCATAAGTGATGGCATGTCACATTTGAGGCTAGATCATAAAAGACATTGTGGCTCTGCCTGTTCTCTCTTGAATCCCTCACTCTGGAGGAAGTCAATGCCAAGTCTTGAGGACAATCAAGCAGCCCTGTGGTGAAGCCCACATGGAGAGGAACTGAGGCCTCCTGCCAGCAGACCTCGGAAGCAGATCCTCCAGCCTCAGTCAAGCTTTCGCATGATGGTACTTTGACTGATATCTTGACCACAACCTCATGAGGGGACCTGAGTCAGAACCACCCAAACCCTGAGCTGACAGAAACTGTGATACAATAAATGTTCTTTTAATCTACATTTTAGGGTGATTTGTTATTAAAAAAAACTAAAAAAGTATATAATATGGAAAAACTCATCAAACTGTACTTCTAAGCTTTGTACACATTTTATATGTGTGTGTGAGTGTTAAATATTAATAAAAAAGAAAAATGTCTATTACCAAAAAGGGATTCTCAAAAATGCTCAGCCTGAAACTCCCTAGGAGTCTGGAAGAAGCATTAACTGAAGGTCTCCTATATTTCACCAAAATGTGTTGGCGATGTGGAGCCTGACAAGGAGAGAGATGTGAGCTGATCACTTATTCCAATTCCCTGTGTTCAGCTGTCATCCTCCCACCATGCTCAGCTGACTTTTTTTAGAGCCATGTCTAGTTGTTGTCCCTGGACCTTTGCGGGGAGTCTATGAGCAAAACTTACAATGTTTGTGAATGCTACGGGAAGTTCTATGGCACCAGCAGCAAAAACAGGACCAACTTCTCCCTTAGTCACAGCCGGCACAGTGCCTCGGGCCCCCAATACTTTTAAGGTCCTGTGAAAATGTTCTAACTTCAATTTCTTTTTCAATCAGAAGAAAAATAATGTAGTAATAGTAAATACAGGGGGTACCAGAAAATGTATACACATTTTAAGAAAAAAACTGTATTATAATTGTAATACTCAATATATACCAATAATACAAGATGAATTCAAGTCACATTTGATTTCTGCAATGACAAGAGGTGCTCAAAGTGGTTACCACCAGCATCCAGACACGTCTGATTAGGCAAACTACTGCTTCAGCAGCGTTGACCAAAGCATCCACTTGTATTGCTGTGCAAGCTGTTTCCATTTCTTCCCACAGTACTGTGAGTGTGGTGGTTTTCTATGGTACACTCCATCCTTTAAGGTCCCTTATAGGCAGAAGTCAAGGGTTGTTAAGTCAGGAGAACATGGGGGAAACTCAAAAAAACCTTCTGGAATTTCAAATACCACTTCAAAACGGCCTTGCGCTCCCCAAACGACAACTCTGCTCCCACCATTTTATTTGACTGTCCTGCCTGTCGCATGGTGATGCTAGGATTCATTTGATTAATGCCATCGTTTGAGCAAATAAATTGCTACCATAATTCAATTCAACTTCCAAAAGTAATACATGAGTAATATCTCTTAAAATGTGTGTACATTTTTTTGGCACCCCAGTACATGCTAATGAAATCAGCCTGCCTTATATTTGTCTTTATACAAATATAGCTATAAAATACACTTTTAAGTGACTTTTTCTTTTGAGGGAGAAAGAGGCCTCCAAAGGCAAAGGTGCCTAGGACCCAAAATTGTTATAATTGCTGCTCTGAGCAAAACAAGGGGTGCTATGAATTGAATTATGCCCCCCCACCGGAATTCACTGTTGAAGCCCTAACCCCCATTGTAACTGTATGTCTATTTAGACTAGAGTCTTTAGGAGGTAATTAAGGTTAAATGAGGTCATAAGGATGTGGCCTGAAGCTAACAGAAATGGTGACTTTATCCAAAGAGAAAAAGGGATGAATTTCTGCACACGCCGGCACCAAGGACAGATGACGTGAGCACGTGGTAAGGAGGCCGCTCGTTACAAGCCAGGAAGTTATGGGCACATGGGTCTCGCACTTCTCAGCCTCCAGAACCGAGATTTAAACCACCCAGTCTATGGCATTTTGTTATGGCAACCTGAGCTGACTAATATAAGGAGGGAAACAATAAACAAACAAACAAATAAAGTGAAGACATGCTGGGTCCATCAGCCACTGGCTTAGATATCAGCAGGTGAAGTTGGTTGCATCCTTGTACCCCAAGAGCCCAGCTCCATCTTCATTTCCTACTATTGAACTTCAGCCTTCAAGTTAGAAACTAGGCAAGTTTACAATCTGTAGTAGTGTTCATACACACAGACCAAGGGACAGCCCTGAGACCAAAAGTCTACCTCTGTAAGCAGAGGGCAGGGAAAGACTACAGGAGGAAGTTGGCCACTCCAGCCTGATAATTATAATAGAGTTGATTAAGGGAAACTTACGTATGAGGCAGGTCTTGGGCAGCTGCAAGACAAAATGGACCCTTGCCCCATTTGGCAGGTGCCAAAGAATTATATAAGGTAAGGGGAGTGGGGAGGTCACAGGAACTAGGTTCGTGAATGCTACCAGGTACGGGAGATTTCCTCACGTGCTTGACCAGGTCAGGACAGTCTGTTCCAGGAGCCAGCACATAGCAGAAGGCAAGGGAGGGGAACTGATGTATGTCAGAACGAACACCAGTTACGATCAGACGGTCTCTAAGAAGGCTTGGCAGAAAACCACGTCGGTTCTGGCCTGGGTCCAGCTCCTGGGACAGACAGCAGTCACATCATGAAATAATCTACACACTAGTAGTTAGGCATTCTTTTTTCTGTGCCTACTTGAATCACTGTCTACTCTGAAGTTTCCAAATCAGCAGAAGAAAAAACAAAACTTCTGTATTAGAAAACATCAAAGTTATTTTGTTGTAATGAAATTCTACTAACATGAATGTACTGATCAAATCACATCCCTTGTCTAGAAAATGAGATGTAATGGATGCTTAGCCAATGAAGTAACCCAGGAGAGTGAAGATTAGAGAAGAATATGTCTCATGTAGGACAGTGTAATCATCTGTGTCTACTTAAATTTATCTAGCATCTACCAATTCCCCTTGGATGCTGGTTAACTGAGAGGCTGATGTAGTAAGATGAAAAACCATATCGTTAAGTATAAAAAAGCAAGCTGCAAAATGTGTACTGTGTGTTTTCACTTGTTTAAAAAGTACATATATTATATTTACATATATGCTTTCAAATACATAGAAATTTTCTGGAGGATCTTTTTGCACATTTATAAAGATGCCTATGTCTAATAATTTCATTTTCCCTCCTGGTTTGTCCTTTATTATTATGTAATCAATGTTGAATGGTGTTTATAATGATAGTGGGATTTAAACAAACAAAAAGTCTGTTAGGATCTCAACCATGTGAAAAGAATTTTCTTAGAAGGAGCTTCTGATTTAGTGTGTCCAGGGTGAAGCCCCATAAATTTGCATTTCTAATAAGTTCCCTGGTGACCGTGATGGTGCTGGTTCAGTGACAACACCTTTGAGAACACATGTATAAAGCGTGCTACTGTAACATCAGTGGAACCACCAGGAGCAGGAGAGTACACAGTTGGATTAAGGGTCAGGATTTCAGGAAGTTCATGGAAGCTATGGGGCTGAGGAGAAAATCCCTATGGTTTCAGTGCCCAGCCAGCCAGGAGGACATCTCAGGGCTGAGGGGGTGGGAAGGCAAGGCAGAAACTGAATTCAGCCCGTTGTAGAGTAGAGTAAAAGCAGAAGTGTCACCTGCATTGTGGTCCTACTTAGGAGTGGGTTTGAGCGTTGCTGCAGATGAATATATTTATCTGCACCCACTGTAGGAAGAAGAGATCCTTACCTCCATTTTCTTCAAAATTGAAATGACTGATGCTTATGATGGTCTCAATGATAATGTGTGGGGAAATATTATAGAATAAAAATAAGTGCAAAACCTAAAAATATAATAATGAGAAGGAAGAGGAGGAGGGCAAAAAAAGATTCTTCTTTATCGTTGTTACTCAACATCACTTAAAACTAAAAATGTACTGTAGTCCTACCTCACAAACTACCCGCGGGTTCTCTGCCACCCTTGGCACCACCAGTAGATGGTGCGGTTCTAGCGCTTTTCAGAACATGTGCTGAGCAGACGAAACCGAGACCGGGTGACTCAGGGACACGCCCATCACCGCGCTCCGCCCCTCGCGCTCTCGGATCACAACAGGTTCGGCTCCAATGGCGACGCCACCCCGGGCGTCGCTAGAAGTGCCCAGACACAGATTCCTTTCGGGTGACTGGGTTTGGGAGAACTTGTTCAGAGTGTTAATCGGGCCTAAATAAATATGTATTCCGCAAATAGGGTGTCACTTTGGGAAAACAGTATCCAAAACTCCCAACTCGCTCACCATCTCCAACTCAAGAAAGAAAAGGGGAAAAATGATTTTAAAGCAATGAAAACCACACATTGTCGGTACAATAACTCCATAAATATCCTTCCAGCCCGGATTCCAAAAGGTCGGCTGCCTTGGTCTGGAAGACCCTGGCCACACGCTGCACCCGCAGTGCAAACTGCGGAGCTGAGACTCCAGGAGGCCCCTGTAGCCCAAAGGGTCCTACTTCGCCCCTGCCACAGCGAGGCTCCGCCCCTGTCCCGCCCTCCCGACGAGCCTCGCTCTCAACCGGGCCCTGGCAGGCCAGCGGTGGCACCGCCTAGAGCAGGGAGGAGCCGAGGGTGCCTTCTTCCTTCCTGACCTGCGCGCGCAGCCTGCGGCTACTGGCGTCTGCTCCCTCTGTCGGCTAGCCCTGGGTTCTGGTAGAGCCGGTGACGCCGATCCAAACCGAGCCTGGTAGAGTGAACCTACCCTCCGCCAAGATCCGCATCCCCGCGCCGCGGCAGCATGAGTGCGCGCGCCCGGACCCTGGGCCTCTTCCTGTTGCTGCTGTGCCCCGCGCAGGTGAGCAGCCGCCGGCGACCCGGGTGGGCTATGGGGGATGTGGCGGGGCCGCGAGTCCTGTAGGGCTGCAGGCAGTCCACTGGCTCAGGCGCCCCGGTCCTCCGAGGGGGCGCAGGTCCAGCCGGTCCCCGGGAAGTTGTTCTAACGATAGGTACCCACCACCGCCACTTCTCCAGTTTCTTTTCTGGCTATGCACTTTCCCCTCTGGTCTGGAAGAGGGTAGCAACTGGGCGCTACTGGTTTGGCTTGTTTTCTGCTGTGGTCACCTAATTCCTGGGTTTAGCTTGTGGAATCACAGGGAAGGAGGAGCGGGGGTAGAGAGGGTTAGGGACGTTATTTAACCTGCCTTTTCCCCCCTTAAATGGTCACATACAGACGAACTCTATATAAATTTGCTTTGCAGATAGTACCACTTTATTTCTCCTCCCCTGAAGAGGAAGGTGTAAGAGAGGTAAAGAAAGGAAACACTTAGCGAGGCACCAAATTGGAACAGTCCTACGTGCTTGACATAAGCAACTTGGCCTTCCAAAGAGTGCGCGTTCCTTCTGATCCACTCCCTTTCACATCTTTGGAAACGGAAGGCGGCGGGTAGTTGACTTTCCCCTTGTCACAGTACTAGCAAACCACAGGATAGTGCCTGAAACTCAGTGGCCTGACTCCTTGACTCAGCTTTTTCTTGCTTTAGTAGCCCTTGAACATGAGCACCTCACTGCTTTTTGTGTGTCTGCAGTTTTCTCTTTGAAAACTAGGGATAGGGGAATGTCTAAGGATATAGTGCTGATTAAACCAGCAGGATGAAAGAGGGAGCTCTGGTAATCCTGTGCCCTTGTGCCCACTTATAGGCATGTTAGCAGCGAGGGGGGTAGTGAATCACAGGGAAAGGCAGATGAAAGGTTTTCCCCAGACTACAGAACCTCTCCTTAAACCTGTGTAGTAAGGGCCCAAGAGATAGAGCTGTGGCTCCTTCCTTCTGTAGGTGTGTGGCAGGGGATCCCCAAGCAGCCAGGGCTTGTTGAAAAAAGTGTCTGGTGCTTGCTTGGGAGGAGAGGCAGAGGAAAGGCAGGTTTCAGGGAGGCGGTTTAGAATGGGGTTGGATGGGTAGACCACTCACTAACTCTGACTTTGGGCACATTACTCTTTTAAGCCTCAGTTTTTTCCTGAAGAAAAACAATACCTTATAGGATTATTAGGGTTATTAAGCAACATGATCTATGGAGAGACCTCATCACTGTAGTAAAAACTCAAATAGTAGCAATTATGTGCCTTAAAGAAATTATAGCTGTTTATTTTCCCTAGAGTCAGGATCTCACAGGCAGACTTCACATTACTGAGTAGTTTTCACTTATCTATCTCTGAGATCCTTTTACCTGGAGATCGTATCTGTGTTGATGGCCAATGAATGCCTCTTCTAGAACTTTTGGGATAGGTAAGAGGTTGGTCACGAGTAAGAGCTAGGTTGCAAACTGCCTGAAAGCCTTGGACAGGTCTATAAAGCATAATTAGAAAGACTCCTGTTGTTAAACTATAAATTAACTCCCTCAAGTCTTCAGAGACATTCAGAACACCTGACAGATTGGGGGGAGGTATCTGCTTTTAGAATTCTTACCAATGACAGTAGCTCATTTGATTCAGTGTGAGCACTAATAAAGTTCTGTCACAAAATTACTAACTGTCCTCTGTAATACATTTTGGAGGAAGTTTTGCTTTTTTTAATTTGAAATTTTTACAGATAATGAAATAACGTTACTAGACTTTTTTTTTTTTTTAAAACATTGTCATCAAAATAGTTTGTGCAGTTTTGAGAAATAATATATATCTCTTCTTGGAATTTTTTTTTTTTTTAAAGTCTAATTTCCATTTTATTTTCTTCCCAGAGAATGTTCAGTCCTTAAGGACTTAGCTCTTTACATGGGCTTTGGTGGAGGTCGTGGGGCAGCACCCGCAGGTCTAAATCGGGGTGGGGGCGTTCGGTCCTTCCGGGCTTCACGGGAACGATTTCTGACTACCTTGCTGTGAATGGCACAACTCACACAGT
>PVJL010008733.1:0-64059 GCA_004026885.1 Lyroderma lyra
GGAAGGGAGGGAGGGAGGAAGGGAGGGAAGAGGGAGGGAGGGAGGGAGGGAACACAGATCACCTGTTGGGTCACTGCCTGGAGGCAGAGTACCTTCCCCTCCTCTCTAAGGTGATGTGGGGGACTGGGCCCTACCAACGTGCGGGTTTACTGTTTGCGTCTTCTCCCTTTTTATGTTCCTTTCCCTCTTCTCCCTGGGAGCCTCCATCTCTTTCCTTCCCCATGAAAACAGAACAAAGTCAGACGGGAACTTGGGCATATAGAGGTCAGGAAGGGAGGCTGTGGCTCAAAGACCTTTGCAAAAAGGGTGTCATGGGCTCAGCGCAGGGAGAGCCTGCAGGGAGTGGGGCACGGAGGGTCTCAGAGCTGCCCACTTCCAGGGAGGCCTGCCTCGGGAAGGGAAGCGGGCGGGGTGGGCAGTGTTCATCCCCCAGGGCAGCCGGTGGTTGCATGCGGGACGTGGGGACCATTTCCACACCGGGTTAGGGCTCAGGGCTGTCTGCAGCGGAACCCCAGCAGCTGGTGGTGGGGTATGTTTCTCAGTCCTGAAGAATGTGTGTGTGTGAGAGGGAGAGACAGAGAGGCAGATAGTCAGAGACAGACAGACAGACAGTGAGAAAGAGGGGACTGCTGGCCCTCACCAGGGCAAGACGCCAAAACCAGCACAAGGCAGTTGCTTCTGGGGAAACTTGACCAGTTGCCAGGCAGTTTCAAGATGCATCTGTGACGACAAACATCGGAAAGAGACACTGTAGCTGGGCTGTCCCTCCGCTCACCACGACAGGACCAAAGCCATGGGACAATACTGCAGTTTGGGGGAACGGGACGGGCACGTGCAGGAGACATGGGGGTGACATCCAGAGCCGTGACGAAGCCAGGCTTTCCCCAGGCGCTGAGGCTGCTGCTCCACGGCACCTCGGTCCGCACACCGGACAGTCTCTGCTCTCACCGGCTCAGCGATGTCTGGCCAATGCTGATGACCACCATTACTTAGCATGTCTCATAGGCCGAGAAGCTGCCCTCGCACCAAAGTCAGAAAGCACACACGACGAGAGGCTGAGGACTTGCCCCGGACTCGCAGGGAGGAAATGGTAAAAACGAGTTTCAAACCCGTGTGTCTCCAAGTCCAAGGCCTTGCACATCTCCTCCAGCTCCTACGACCCTGTTTCTCAACTTACGTCCTCAAGAAATACCTTGTAAAGTGTGATGGGCTGAAGGGACACCGAGGTAACGAACGACAAGGTCTTAGACAACTGAACCCGGCCGCGCATATTAACTTATTGCAGTAAGAAGCTATCTAAAGGAGATTTATATTTTTAACTTAAAATAGAATTGGCCAATTCTAGGAATTAAACTGTCTTTATTCAGTTAATAATTAAATAGATCAGGATTTTAAATATGTATATTTGATATCTGTATTATAAAGTATGATCTCATCAAAAATTTTTAATTGAAACAATTTTTTTTGCATTATTTAAAAACTATCTTTTTGTTTAAGATTAGGAGCACGTATGTTGTTTTGGATATTTTTTATCAAGGTTCAACATCAAGTCTATTTGTGTAGTATTTTGTTGTAGTTATTACCATTATTGGCAATTATTATTATTATTATTAATTATTTCATTTTTGAACAGCTCTTCCCCTAACTTCTTAGAAAGTAAAGGGTCTCTTTTCATTTGAAGGTGCCTGATTTTGTGGTTGTACGATTCCAAACCTGCTTGGGAACAGCTGATTCTGCTTTTAATTTAAAACCTCCTTCTTTGGAATCCATTTAGATTGATGTGGGGTAGTAGATATGTTTAGAATATAAGAAACATTGAATTGCATCATGGACGTATTTGGACCTTGTAAATATGAACATACACCATAGGCTGGTGATGATCATTGAAGAATCATACAACACAAGGGCCCATTGTTAAAGACCACACTTCAAGGGAGGCTATTTTAGCTGTCACATGTGTCTGATTAGGTCACTCCCAGTGTTCTTCAATAAGGCACATCATTTTTAAAAAGGCAGATTAACACATAGTATCAATGACATCTATACAACGTGTCCAGGGTTTTTCTTCAGTAAATATTTTAAATAATTTTAGAACAAAAGTATGGCTAATAGAGTTTGAAGTTTTTTGGTGAAACATGTATTATATACACCCCATGGTGCACAGGCTGCACCTTCGCCTCCATGAGAGGTTGGTAAAATCATGCTAATTTAACCAATGTGCAACAAAGTCCAAATATTCTGGATGCCTTGATACAAGACATGTGCTCTAGACATGCATTCTATAGAAAAATCGTGTTCAAGAACTTGTTGCCTTGATAAAGTTTTTAAGGGCCCAGTGGTCTGAAGCATGGTCAGGCTGCCCCCTCCAAAGTGAAAGACAACTTATTGCACCTTAAAACTACTGCTGAGAAGGAAACAGTGCTGGGTAGGTTTCCCTGAGTTTTAGAAGCTACGTATTCCACACTTGCAATCCATTTATTAGGAGGTGCAGCACGGTGCTAGCTTTGAGTGGGGTCCAGGGCAAAATCAGGCTCTACAGCAGGTCCCAACTATCGTTCACACAGCCCTGCTCCTTTGCTCGTACAGCCTGGAGACTGCATGGCATCAGACTTGTCTATGGTAGAGAGAGATGCCAGGTAGAGCTTTGTACTTCTCAGTGAGAGAGCGACCACACAATCTTCAGGGATCTGAAGTGGGTCAAGGCATTTGCAGCAGGGAACAATACCATTATTGCACAGCTCCTGGCATGTTACTGGGTTCTTATAGTAACTTAGCCTCTGACTATGGAAAGTCAAGTGGCCATGAGGCCATGGGTGTTGTGAGAGCCACCAAGTCATAAGGCTGGGGAGGGGAGCAGCAGAAACGTGTCATAAAATGAAAATGAAACACTGGGAATTGGGCTTAAGCAAGGGCAGGGGGACAAGTGAGCTGCACGATGGATGCCCAGAAATCCATATCACTTCCATTATTGTTCTAACACATCTCCTTCCGCTCCCTCATATGCAGGGATGTGGGTGCTCCCTATGTCCAGCTAACAAAGCAGGAAAAGAGTATGGAACATACGTGGGTCAGCTCCATGGAAAGCATGAGCCTAAAGTGGGCTGCTGATACATCACAACCTGTCTCATAGGTGGCACCGAAAGGCAGCAGTAAGGAGACCAACCATGGGGCACGTGGTCATCCACTTGGTGTAGACAGAGAAGTCACCTGAGAAAAGAGACAACATAGACTCCTGGGCTGTAGTGAATGTCTTGGTTGATACGACAGAGGCCTGGCAAAAGCAAAATTGGAAGATCAAAGACAAGGAAGTTCGGAGAAGAGGCCTGTGGATAGGCCTATAGGAGTGAGCACCAACAGCGGGAATCTTTGCATTGACCCATTAATGCCCATCAGAGACTCTCCGCTGCAGAAGACGGGGACAAACACCTGCGTGCTTAGGATTATTCAGCCAATAGAGGTCAGCCCACTTCTGCCCTCAGCCGCCCCAGGGTTTGCACCATGGCTCGTGAACAGAGCAACCCTGGTGACAGAGGAGGCCATGCAGGGGTCTATCAGCATGGACTCAGTCGTTATTTCCTACTTTCCATAAAATAACTGTGTGACCTAAATCTGATCACGCCTATAGAGCCAAATACTGATTTGCAGGGAATACAGACGAAGGAGGAGAGAAGAACATGTAATATCACACCAGAGGGATGCGTTCAGAAGATTCAAGCTGTAGGGGACTCCATATGACAAATCCCTGAAACTCTCCAACAAATAAATTGCAAGATGAGAGAGAGTATAGATTAGAAGGTGGTTAACAAATTGTAAAGTGTGGTCCTTGGATTGTAAAATTTTTTAAAAGAAATAAAAAACATTCTGACATTTACCAGTTGAAAATGTGAATCCCAAATAGATATTATATTTGATTATATTAAATAATTATATTTAATATTTTGGATATGATAATGGTATTGTGGTTGTTTTTAAAAGAGAGAGAAAAAAAGAATCCTAACCTTTTTAAAAATATATACTAAACTATTTATGAATGAAATGATATGACGGCAAAGATTTGTTTCAAATAACACCTGAGGAGGACATGGATGAGGTGTAGATAAGGTAGACCTGGCCATGGCTTGATGGTTATTGGGGCTGGATAGTAAATACTTGGGGGTTTATCAGATTCTTCCGACTACTCTTTGTATATTAGAAATCATCCACTTCAAAAAAAAAAGTTGTGTGATCCTGACCTGTTTTCTTACCTATATAAAATAGGATAAAAGAGACATCCTTCAACTTAACCTCGGGGAACATTGAAAGAGTGAAATAAGATAATAGATATGGGAGAGAAATGGAAAAATTAAAATTAGTAAGCAAACCAAAATGAAATAATAACATAGGTGAAATGCTAAATAGGGCTTAACTTGAGCCAGTGTGTAAAGATCGGAAGACTTTCCCCCATTCCAGCCCTAGAAGGGCTCTCTGGGGTTTTTCAGACTGGCTCCAGGACTCTCCAGGCGTTTGCGGAGTCCCTGCAGAGGCCTCAGTGGGAGGCCTGTGGGGAGGGGGCTCCTGGCTCCTGATCCTATCGGCTCTAGAGCAGCTCTGCTTTGATCTGTTTGTTTTCATGGGCTCAGGATGAGATTAAAACTTTAAAGGCCCCAAATACTGAGAAGATTGTGATGCCTCTATCTCTACATACAACTTGTTTGTGATTACTGACCTTTAAGTAGCTCATTTTTAGTTAGGCCGATGGAAAAACGGTAGCTGTGTTTATTCACATGGAACTTTCCTCTCTCCCTCTTCCTACTTTACTGGTGTTCTGAGCATAAGCTTGCTTAGTGTGCCTTTTGGGTAATCATAGCATTGACTAAGGGTTCACAGAACTGTTCATTTGAAGAGGAAGTTTCATCGTTTAAATGTTTGACCAAACCTAAATGTCTATTGAATTCTCTCTCCAACAGCTAAGAGTTTCTCCAACTTTGTCATGACTACCTCCCATACCAGAGATTTACTATCTATTGGCACATCTTCAGATTATTACTAGAAAATCTTGTAGTAGGTCAAACATGTCACCTGACTTCCGCTGTTGGTTATTTCCCTGCCCTCAGGGCTATGCCGAACAAGTGTAATCTCCCTTGTACTATCTGTGTTGGCTCAGCCAGGGGCTGGGGTGGAGTTCATAGTCAGCCTGTGTCCTCTTTTGCTCTAATCCTGACTCCTCAAATAGTCTCCCCAGATAGTAATAATCATCACAGCCACAGTCAACGGAACTCACCATGTGCCAGATGGCAAAGTCACAGAGCTAGAGGATTGTAGGGCCAAATGCTTATTTGTCTGATTCTGGGGTCGATGCTGTTAGCCTCTACATTATGATTTTAACTTCTCATCTACTATGAAACAACCCAAAGTGAGATCTCAGAATGTTCAGGAACAGTTGGTATAGAACAATGGAGCATTACCTAGAACCTGAAGTGTTGAGTCAAGGAGTCCTCACTTGTCAATCAAAGACCCTGCCCCTGACTTGGACAGACATGGTGGATATACTCTCTTCTCCTTTCAGAGTCATCTCTCAGGCATAGAAGCAGAGCATCGTGGTGGCTTACTATGGCTTTGTGGCAGCAGGGCCGGGTCCTTTGATCTGCTGATACTCTGAACATCATTACTGATATTGGCAGTGATCTCCTGTCCATCTGGGTGATATTTGTTCCACAGGAAGTTCATGACTAAGGTTCGGGGTGGTGTCATTGGCACCTCATTAAAGCTAAGGGAGGTGGAGGCTTTTAGTTGGCTAGCTTTGGTGCCACGCCAGTGCTCTGGCTGTAAGGAAGGCTGGGTAATCAATCGCATGGATTGCTGCTTTCTTAGTGTGACATAGGCTTTTCTTCTCACCAAGATGTATAATGTGAGAAATTCTTCCAACTAGGAAAAGAGATGAAATATAATGCACTGAAAAGTGTCCATGACTCATAGTTATGAAATTTCCCAGGTCTTTTTATTTAATGAATCAACACACATTTATCAAGGTCACTGTAAGTTGTGGTGAATGGAAAGTGACTGTCATATTTAGTTAAAACTCAGATCTCCAAAGAGATCAAGGTCTTTCATTCCCTGCATTTACCAAGCCTTAACTGGGCTCTTTATTTACAAGACCAGAGGTCAAATTGGAGTAGTGGGAAGGGGAGGAAGGATTAAAGTGACTTGCCTTATCCTCTCAGATTCAGAACCCCAGCTAAAATGCCCAAACTCTCACCCCACTGCCAGGGCTTACAGGGGCTGTCAAGATGATATTTCTAAAACATATATAAAATTGTGTCACTGCCACAGCTCAGAAATCATTGCTTAATCTCCATTCATTACTCAGAGACTAACCCATTCATTCATTCATTCACTCAAAGTGTATTGGTGCCTATTATGTGTCAGGTACGGTGCTAGACACTTGGAATAGAAAGATGAAAGCCATGGGCCCAGCCCCCAAGGAGCTCAGGGTGTAGCCCAGGAGAAGGACATGAACGCATCTGCATCTGGAGAGATGGGCGCACGTGCAGCACTGTGTCCTCGGTGCCTCTTGCTGAAATGCCCTCTCCAGCATGGCACCCCCCCCCCACTCCCCAGACCCCAGCCTCACTCCCATACCTGTAGCCTATAAATCCTACGCTTCCTTCGGCTCTAATCTAGTCTCCTCCCTGGGAGATCTGAGATATTTTCTCTATATTCTGAATGCTGGAATCTCTGTGGAGGAGGAGGTGGGCCCATGGCATTTTTACTGTGTGTTTCCTACAATACCCTGCAGAATACACTCTCAGCCTGTAACAGGACAACCCTTCTGACTCCTCTTCAAAAACAAAAAAGATTGACACACGTTCGGCGCTGCCTTTCAGCAAGATGATAACATGCTATCATTCTTTAGTACCCGCACGTGATGGGAAGGCTCCCCGAAGTCACGCTGACCATGTGCCCTGCACCTGGTAGGCACTCAGTAGGCACTGTGAGAACCATCTGTGGGGTTTGTTCAGAGGCTCATCTCCCATCCCAATCAGGCCTGGGCAGGGTGGGGCTCCCCATGTGGGGGGCTCCCTAAGCCAGCTGGGGGTTCAGGGAGAGCTTTGCTGCTTGGGGGGCACTCCACTTCCATCAACTCTAAGTGAGGAATCTGGGCCCAGAAGATAAAATGTTTTTCTGCTTGATGGAACTTGCCGCTACTCAGATTGGCCAATGAGCTTTGGTTTCCGGCCAAGTCCATGGTGGGCTTCCCTGCTTTGATGTGGTTTTGCAAGGAAAACATCCCCAAATGAGCAACAACTAACAGAATCTTTTTTCTCCTTAGTCCACCTTGAGTTTATTAAAGGCAGTGTTAATTAGCCTCTTGGAGTTGGTTGGGGTTGGGAGGCTATAGCTCCTCAAGAGGAAAGAATGGATACAGGCTTCAGCTTCTAAATATCAGCATTAATTTAGATTAATTTAAGATTTCCAAACAGTTATTCAAACATATGTCATTGGTAAAAATCGGAAAGGGGGCAATTTGGAATTAAGAGACCTGGGTCTTATGTAAATTTTATATCTGAGCCTTGCTTTTCTCACCCATAAAATGGAGATATCAACCAAAGTACCGCCTCAGAACCAACAATCTCCAGTGAAATGATGCCTGTGAGAGCCCCATGTGGACTATGAAGCAGTATCCGTGCTAGGAGGCATTAATCAGGGAGAAATACCAATCCTAAAATGAGGCAAAAGAAGTCTTCATTGATACCAGAAGCAAAACAGATTGCACAATTATTTTTCAAAAAAGGCTTTTAGGTGAATTCAATATGCTTTATATCACACAGCAATCACAAATATAGCCTAAAGAAATAGATTTAATATTAAAAATATTTTGCCATCTTTTTATTCTAATTGTGTCTGACAGTTCCTTTTTATTTTGGAACAATTGTAGATTCATAGGACAATGCAAAATAAAATTGCATTGGGAGGTCTGTGCACCTTTCACTCAGGCTCCCTCAATGTGAACATCTTGTATAATTGTAGCACACCATCAAAACCATGACACTGACCTTGGCATGATCTACAGAACTTATTCAAGCGTCACCAGTTTCATGTGCACTCATTTGTGTGTGTGTGTGTGTGTGTGTGTGTGTGTGTGTGTATAGCCCTGTGATATTTTATCTCATGTGTAGCTTTATGTGACCATGTCCACAGTCAAAACCCAGAACTATTCCATCACCACCGGGCTCCCTCATGCAGCCTCTTTATGAACTCACACCCTCTTCCTGCACTCCAACCTTCAACCCCTGGCAACCACTAACCTGCTCTCCATCACCACAATTTTAATATTTCAAGAACGTTACGTAAATGAAATCATACAATATGCAACCTTTGTAAATTGGCTTTTTTCACTCAGCTCAGTTCCCCTGAGGTCCATGCAGGTTGTTGCATGTATCAATAGTTTGTGCCTTTTCTTTTCTGAGCGGTATTGACGGTGTGGATGTACTATGGTCTGCTTAATCATTCACTCACTGGAAGACATTTGGGTTGCAATTATGCCTTATAAAAGAAGGGATGCATTTATTTGTTCATTCAATAAACACTTATGGAGTTGTTCCGTGTGCCAGGTTCTACATTAAGTACTGGCGATGTAGCAATCAATGAGGGAAAGACAATAAACCCACAAACAAAGAGGATGATTGCAGGGATGATGAGGGATAGGAAGGAAGTGGACTGGTGAGCGGAGAGCATGTGACTCCTCTGGACAAGCAGTAGGTGGAGACTTCTCAGAGGAGTCAACACTGAAACAAAGAATGAAATGAGGAGGAATCAACTCTTCAAAATGCCCCAGAAAAATGCCTACTAGGCAGCGGCAACGGCAAGTACAAACGCTCTGCTATGGGCATGCGCCTTGTAGGTGGAACGAAGAGGAGGCCCTGGAGGCTGCAGCCAGAGGAGGAGGAGGAGTGGTGGGAGCAGCAGGCAGGGCCAGATCGGGCAGCACCTGTAAGCTGTAGGAGTTTGGATTTTATTCTAAGGATATAGGACAGGGGGAGCGGGGGGAAGGCATGGTGCCACTGACTCTTTACAAGATGGCTCCAGAGTCTGGAGACAGACTCTATGTTAAGCCTCTGGGTATAATTTCATTGAGTAGCTACTCATTTTTTATTCACAAACCCTTAAATAAGAATTGAATGCTAGCAGCCTTTGTTGCCACTTGCCGTTATTGTGGAACTACCCTCCTCCCAAGTGGCCCAGGTGTCCCCTGGAGAATAGACAGCGTCAGACATTTTCTTCATCTTCAAAGCCAGTGGCTCAATAAGTATGGCTTCATACAGAGGAGAAATCTGCAGATGCTTTCTTTAGAGCTACCTCACTGGACTTCACTTGGACTGCATGAGAACTGGCTGCCCTCCTTCCCCATCCCACCGTGCACCTGGCCCCCACCCCCTACTCCCCGGGCCGTGGCGGGAATGAGAGGGTGAGAAGGGGCTGAGCAGACAGAAGAGAGGGAGATGCACTACTGGGCCTCAGGAGGCTCTAGGTCTGCGTTAGGACAGAGGGAGAGAGAATAGGAAAAGACTGGGGTGGGCTGACGTGGGAGACAGGAAGATGGTGGCCTGGGGGCGGGACACTGAATGCCAATGCCAGACACGATCGTGGACAGCAGTAACTGTGTTCCTCTGGACTTGGGTGTCCTTATCAGCGGCCTATGTGGTCTGGTCAGAGGGTGCTTTCTAGTTCCAGGACAAGTCAGTTCAGGACAAAGTTGCCTTTGTCCTGCCTGATGTACCAGAGTGAACACAAGCAGGGGGTTGGGAAGTTTAGGACAGAGTCTCTACACTGGACAATCTCTAAAACCCAACAGTTGAAATTGACCCCATGCACAGAGACGTCCCAAAGGCCCCCAACTCTGGAATAACACATATTAAGAAAACTTGATGTACAAAATTTGATTTTTCGGATAAATTAGAGCGGGGGTTGGCACACTATGGTCCACAGGCCAAATCTGGCTCGCTGCCTACTTTTGCATGGCCCGCAAGCTGAAAATGTTTTTTTACATTTTAAATAATTTGGGAAAATCAAAAGATGAATAATACTCTGTGACATGTAAAAATTATGCGAAACTCAAATTTCAGTGTTCATAAAAAAGATTTATTCAAATGTGCTCATTTGTTTACATACTATCGATGGCTGATTTTGTACTATCATGGCACAGATGAGTAGTGACAAAAACAGTCTGACCTGCAAGCCTAAAATGTGTGTTCTCTAGCCTTTTACAGAAATGTGTTGACTCCTATAATGGACAGACTCTGAATGGCCCCATGATGCTTGCTTCCTGTTGGTATTCATGCCTTTTTGGAATCCCTCCCTTTTGTGTGAGGGTGAAAACTGTGACTTACTTTTAACCAATAGAAACAGCAAATGATTACTTGTCATAGGATTGTAATTTTCATCTTGCTAGCAGACTCTCTCACTTTGCAACTTTGGCAAAGCCAGCTGCTGTTTTATGAGTGGCCTTACAGAGAGGCCCATGTGACAGAAACTAGGGTGGACTCTGGACAACAGCCGGGAAGAAACTGAAGCCCTCAGTCTGACAACCTGCAAGGAACTGAATCCTGTGAACCACTACGTGAGCTTGAACATGGGGCTTTCCCCACTTGACCTCAGCCTTGACTGACACTTGGCTTTTAGCCTTGTTAGAGATCCCAAGTAGAGGGCCCAGCTAAGCCATGCTGAAATTCTTCACTGACAGAAACTGTGAAATAATAAATAAGTGTTGTTTTAAATTTTATGGTACTATTGTTTGGCAGCAACAGATCATGTTGACCTTAAACAAATGGACAGTCAGATATTTCTCTAGCAAAATGACAGTTTTTCTTAAACAAAGAATTATAATTTTGGCCATGAGGTTTAATGGAAAACCACAGTAAATCCAGAGAACAAAAAAGGAAAGGAATGTTCTTTTACCGAGGAAAGGGAGAGTTCAGAGGACCGTTGTAAACACAGGAGTTGATTAGAAGAAACTGAGAATTCAAAGTGTATACTGGCTTTTCATTGGCTGAGTCTATCCTTAGCTGAGTCATTTCCATGCAAGGAGAAAATCTTCCTTCTTCTTGCTAGACTAGTAGAGTAGAAAAACATCCTCCTGTTGGAGATAGATAGATTTTTCTTCATGTTTGGGATGATTGACGATGAGTGGTAGGGAAAGGAGAGCTCCCCCTACTGGCCCTCCCAACTCCTGTTTAAATGTAGTTTCTGGTTATTAGTCTTCACAATAACTAGGAAATTAGTATTCAGATTTTTTCAAGTATGGAGAGTTCAGTGGAAGTTTCTTCGCACAGACAAGATTTCTATACAACTCCTCAGAAGCCAAACAGAGAAGTGAAGCAAGGTATGGCAGCACTGGGTGTTGTTGAAGGACCAGATAGACCAAGATTTTTCACAGAGGATCACGTTCATCAGACCTTAAGATAATCATAGAAGATTCTTGAAGACAGCCCTATTTAAATGGATCAATGAAAAGCCAGTTACTAAGGGCATTTCTAAGTGGAAAGGAGTGGAACAATGAATCTTCTCAATATCCTTAGGGTCCTGGGAATTTGTGGCCCAGAGGTACACCAGCAACTTGGATCGTATTGTTGCAAGGTCAAAGCCTTGGTGAGCTGGGCAGGACCCTGCTGAGACTCGAGGACCCCCCGTGGCCCGTTACTTTAAGTCTTAGGCTGGAGTCAGGATTCTGTAGTATAGTCCATACTGCTCTCTCCTGTTTCTCAGTGGTCAAGCCCTAATCACGAAGAACCCCCACCCTACCCTACCCTTGATCAGATAGTCCTTCCACTTCAGCAAGTGGAGCCTAGAGAAATGGAAGAGGGCAAGAAGTGGGGAGCTCTAGCCTCTACCTAGAAGTGAAAGAACATCACCCAAACATTTGAATACAAAGAATAATTTGATTGTGAAATTTAGGACCACAAAGTTTAAAAGAGGCAGTGGATATATTTAAAGAAAAAGTTCAAAACCTTCTTCAATCCCCAAATTGGTAAAAATCACCGTGAGATTTCAAGAGAGAGCTGTCGTGGAGCCCAGCTGTGCAGGACTGTTAGGTGAGAGGCTAGGTGCACCACTCAGCAACAACTTCCAACGGATTTCCAGATTGGCCTCCGGGCCCTGCCACTCACCTTCCTGCCTCAGCAGAGATTTTTTGCTAACTAGAAGAAATCATGTATGCTAATTTTTGGACAATTAAGTGGGGTTTTTTTTGTTTTGTTTTAGAATTCCCGAAGAAGCACCACTACAGTAAAGCATCTTTACGGTAAATGTCAGAATCTAAATGGAGTTGCATTCATTTCTTCAACAGATACTTACCAAAACTGTTTATTGAGCATCTACTGCACTCCAGGCACTGTCTTAAATTCTGGAGGTACAGAAGTAGACAAGATGGGCTTGCTTCCTGCCCTAGCCAGGGCAGCCTCAGGGAGTTTCAAATTACACAAAGATGGCAACAATAACTTGTTATTATGACTATTACGGTCATTATATTGTAACTAACAGGGCAGATCCTCATTAACTATTTTCTGCCTTATCCATAAAATTCAAACACCTGTTAAAAGTTCACCATGAGCCCCATTAACCATCAACCTCATTAGTTCCCACCTTCCATGTAGTAAGATTATTCATGAAGATAAGGGAGACTTCTCTATAAACTGTAAAGTGCTATCACAGAGGATGAAATAGATGAACACCAAGTAATCCTACACTTGACTGGAACTCCGAAATGCTCTTACTTTGAACTCAAATAAAAGCATTTTCTGACAATGCTTTGGGATACACACACACACACACACACACACACACACATTACCTTATAAATATATATTCAAATAAAAGTGTGTCTTTATTCCAAAACAAAAATTGTAATGTAAAGAGTGAAAGACTCCTATGGTCCTTTTAAACTTTCTGCATTTATTGTTATGAAAGTGAAAAACTAGAGAAGTACAGAGGGTAAGCCTCCCCTTTACTCCCTCTACCCCCCTCCAAAAAAAGCAACTATTGTTGAGAGCTGGGGTGGATCCTTTCAAATTTTCATGACATCTAAATATATATATATTTCTGAAATAAAAATGGGACATTATACCCACTTTTTCAAAAGTGCATTTCTCCCCTACTCAACGCTACATGGCTCAGTCGCGCAGTGTACACATTACTCCTGTGAATACACATCGAGTCGCCTACTGTGTTTCAAAAGCTGTGCAGAATTCCATTAATGACTATTTCACACTTTTTAACAATTCTACATTGATGGACAATCAGATGGCAAACAATCATTTGCCAACAATCTTATTGTGATCACTCTTGCCCATAAGTGTATCCATTCTTTTATTAATATTTCTATAGGATACATTTTTAGAAATAGACTGCTTTTTAACCTGGCATTAGTTCTGTAGTAGAAAAAGCACTAACCATGGATTCAGGAGTCCCCAGTGTAATGACACGTCCCACCATTCACTCCTGGACAAATCATTTGATCTCTCTGAGCCTCAGTTTTCTCACCCATGAAATGAGAATACTAATCCCCATTGACCTATTGCTGCAGAGAGAACTGAAATAAAAATGTGGGATTGCTTTGAAGAGAATGAAGAGCTACACAGACTGGGAAAATGAATGGTGAATTATCATTATTCCTTAGTAGTATAAGCCTGGGAGGGGTTATAAAATTCCCTACATGAATTTAATTAACTTTAATTTTTAAACTATGCCAGAATATTCTGGGAGTAAGATGGGGGGTGGGTAGTTATACAAGTGCCAGGACTGTGGACTCAAAACAAACACTAAATTGTGATGGCAGAGAGCTTGTCTGCAAAGATCCGAGGGCTCTTGACCTGGACTTATCCTGGGGCCTCAGAGGCCAACGTGTGACCAAAGCCTTGAGGCCTCAGCAGGCTGGTTCTGACATGCTTACCGGAAGAGATTTATAATAACCAGAGTCATCCAACCTGCAAGCGTTTATCCTAAGAGGGGACCTGCATCACTGGAAGCCTTCAAGCAGAGGCAGGTGAACCCCTGTAGGGATCACACAGAGAGGTTTCCTGCAGGGAAAGTTGCCACCAGAAGTCCTTGAATGGACCCGCTGCTGCTCTGAGAGGCCATCGGTCTCCGTCCAAAGGTGGGCTGAGGGGTCTGGCTGGCACCTGTGCACTGGCACAGTCCCCGACCCAGTCATCACTTTGAGTCCTGTGGTTATTTATCCCCCACTCTGTGGGCTCTATTCCTCAAAGACTTTTGCTTACCACCAAAGAAACCACTTTTATTATAAAACAATGAAGTGCCACTTGTTTTTATTTATCAAATCACGGCCAATCAGAGCTTCATCTTCCTATAAAAGAGCCAGAGTTGCCATTTTCGATATATGCGATTATAGCTCCAAACAGTGACACCTAATTTGGAGAAGTTGATTGACATTTCAAAGGACACACAGCTGGAAAGTAGCCAAGCCAAGACTGGAACCCAGGTCATGTGCACCTGAAGCCTCTCTCTGGAGCAGAGCCCTGGCCCCTTCTAGGAAGCTCCTTGTAGGGGGCTCAATGACTCTAGCTCCATAGACTCGTCTTCAGGAGCTCTGGCTCTAGGCAAAGCACCCTGCATTTGTAGTTAGAGGACAGGGCAAGTGGTGGGGTAATCCGAATCCCACTGCTTCCCACTCATGTGAGCTTCTGGGAAATGGAAGCAAGGACTCGGTGCTCTCAGAGCGCTTTGATGAGGAAATGAGACCAAAGATGCTGTATTAACTACATAAGGGGAGGTTTTCATTCTGGGATGGAATACGAAAGGAAATGGCACACGAGGGCCCAGAAACCCACCTGCACACGTACCACAGGCAGCACTGCCTTTTCCTGGAGCCCCGGAACCGCTCGTGTGAGGGGCGGCCCCCACAGGCAGAGGTGCGGGCTCCCCACCGTGAAGCTGGGTCTGTCCAGCGGCCTCTTCAAGGAGCCTCAGGCCGCTGTGTGGGGCGAGCCAGGGGATCTAAGGCCAAGGATGCTTCCTCAGCTGGGAAACTCACATTTTAATAAATCCGTGTGACTGAACTGTTATAGGAAATGAGGGCATTTGTAGTCTTTTGTGTTGCACGGCCTGTGGAATGATCCATTTCCATCAGCGCCCCGACAGCCCTCACAGCACCTCTCCACGCAGAGCCCAGAGAGTCCTCCATCAAGCGAATAGACGCTGAGCACATCCTGCCCTTCTCTTTATAGGAAACTGAGGCCCAAAGAAGCCGAATGATGAGTCTGAACTCACAGAGCTAGAGCAGGCTTAAGCAGGGCCGAGGAGCCCGTGTCCTCTCTGGAATTCCTAAGGGTGACAGCACACCGTTCCTTCCGGGCTTCTGGGAGCATCAGACCTCAGGCAGTGAGAAAGGCTCAGAGACCCTTCATTGTCCTCTCAGATCCCTGACCAACCACAGCAATAACACCCACCAGCTATTGCAGGCACTTGCTATGTACCAGGCCCAGCACTGAGTTCATGCAATTCAACCCTAAAAGATGGAGGCAGCCTCATCTCATTTCACAGATCCAGATCACAAGGCTCAGACCAGGGATGTAACATGGCTGAGGTCACACAGCTAGGAAGTGGTGAAATCAGGATACGAACCCAGTGCTTGTCAGGAAATGTCATCAGAAAAAAGAGGGCAATGATGTGCATCATCCTTGTAGTTGGCCTGAGTCTGAAGGGGTGCTTTGTGAATGAGAGGGGCCACATCCCTCTGATCAGGGTTTTGCTATTGGGCCTACGCTCAGCCCTTCCAACCTGGGAGCTCCCATGTGCTCAGCCAGGGCACCCTGAGGCCAGACCAGGAGAGCCACAGCCCTTTAGACCAATGGTTCTCAAACCTGAGCACAAGGCAGAACCACCTGCAGGACCTGTTAATACAGGAATGTGTCCCACTTCCCAAGTGTCTGATGCAGGAAATCTGAGGCAGGCCTGAGAACCTGCATTGCTCACAGGTCCCAGGCGACGCTGAGGCTGCCAATCAGACCTCACTTGGAAAATCACCGCACAAGCTCACACTTCTGCTCCCTCTCCCATCCCAGCCCCATTTGGGCTAAGAGAGGAGATGTAAACAAGCAGCACACTCAGGGAGTGTAATGGGAAAGGACTCTGAGTCAGACAAACTGGGATTTGATTTGCCTATTGGCTTTCTAGTTTCCATGGGACCGTCCTTAAGTCACCTAACTTCTCTGAGCCTCAGAGAATTCTCCAGAAAATGCAGATGTTAAGACCTACTTCATGGAGTTGCTAAGAGTATACCCATAACCCACCTGGTACATAGTAGGAACTCAATTAATAACAGCCTATGTCTGCATGCAGTAGTTTCTCTTTGATTTCTGCTTCTCCACCAGGCTTCTGGACTCCTGAGCCTGCACACTCAAAACCCTGGGGGCCAACTAGGTTCTTTAAAAATTAATCCTAAAAGCAGCATCAGCCTGATTAACAGGACTGAACTTCAGCAACTGCCCTAGCCCCAGAGCTTACAGCAGACAACACAGCCAGGGAGAGCAGAGAGGCCTTGGAGAAAAAGCCAGAGGAGAAGGGCTCAGGTGAAGGAGGGCAACTGCCTTACTTTAACCCCTTTGTGACCCAGGGCAGCACACGCTAATCCCTGACAGCTGGAGGCTCCTGGCTTTGTCACATGGGAGGAAGCAGCTGGCTCCCGGGTCCCTACCTGCCGCAGCAGGGCCAGGACGCCTGGTGCACAGGTGCTGGGGCTACAGGGTTTTGATCTTGCACAGCGCCTGGCAGCTTGCCGCCAGCATCTGCTCAGCAGGCCGGGTGCATGCCTGGTCCCATCTACCTACCTCACCTCTGTCTGTGCTCCCTTTCTCCTAGGGGCTGCGGGAGGGTCCCTGGTGGCAGGCTGGCTGCCTCCTGCCCGGGTTCTGAGAGAGATACAGGGGTGTGTTGTCAACATGCCCACATCCTTGGCCAGTGCATGTTCTTTAACACAGCTCAGAGTTTCAGTCCTGCAGGGCCCACCCCATAGGCCTCTGCAAGAACTTCTCCTCCTGTATCAGTCAAGCTTCAGTCAGCAAAGGAGAACCGGGGGATCCATTACAGGATTGGACCTTATGCAATTATGAGAGCTGGTTCAGCAGTGTCTGGAAGGCTTGTCTTTTCTGAAACTGGGGCTTAAAGTCCAAAGGGAGATGGTTGGGGAAATATGGATGCATAGTGAGGAACATCAAGGTCAGGCTGAATGCCACACGCACAAGCTGGAGCCCAGTCAAGCCCTGTATAGACGGCTAGGGCTGCCGAAACAAAGTACCACAGACGGGGTGACTTAAACAACAGAAACTTTATTTTCTCACAGCTTTGGAGGCTACAAGTCTAAGATCAAGGCGCTGGCAGTTTCGGTTTATCCTAAGGCTCCCTCCTCGACTTGCAAATGGCTACTTTCTGGCCGTGTCCTCACGTGACCTTTGCTCTGTGCACAAGTATCCCTGGAATCTCTTCCTCCTCCTTTAAGGACACTATTCATAGTGGATTAGGGCCCCACCCTTATGACTTCATCTAATCTGAATTACCTCCCTAAGGCCCCTGTCTCCAAACACAGTCACGTGGGAAGTCTGGATGGGGGCGGGGCGGGGTGCACAATTCAGTTCATAACAGGCCCTCACTGCCTCCTCCAGCCATGATGCAGATGTCCTACCGGAGAAGCTATTGTCCTTTATCACGAAGTTGAACAGGACCTGCTCTTGAGCTGGAGAAGCCAAAATAGGGTGGAGCGGAGGCAGAGCAGCTGCAGGTCTGGCTGCTGACCCGCGAGCGAAGGGAGCCAGCAGGTAAGTGACAACATGTGTGTTTTAACAATGCCCGGTGTCCCTGCCACTCACACACGTCAGGACCGCTGCTTCATTTCAGCCCTCCAAAACTCACGCAGAAATCGTTGTGGTAGTCCACCCTGACCAAAAACACAAGAAAGGGAATTTTAGGAAACAACTTAAACTAGCCAGGTTGGCACATTACAAAGATACTGTAGGTCCCCGCTTGCCAATTTAGTAGAATACTTCCATACCTATAAGCCCTATTTAGCAACTAGGGCAAGAGCAGAGTCGTGCTTTCATCTGGCATGACACAGCGGTCCCACACACAGCTGACAACAGCGTGCCTTCTCCAGGGCAGCCTCCAGGGGCCCTTCCCTGTCTTTAGCTGATGGTCATTCTTCTAGCTCGTCTACTTTGCCTCTCTGATACTCTGTAACTTCAATACTGCCCTATAAGGTTAGCTGCTGTCAGTACATCTTCTGTGAGAGGGTAGGAGAACAGGAGGGGGATACAAAAAATTAGTTAATACAAACCCAAGCATATTTATATTCAAAAAGAGCAAGAAATACAAATAGTCCAATCCTTATTCGGCAACTGGTAGCTGATGTTTATAAAGCTCTCCTTCCACTGCCCGTCCCATATTTCATCTGCCCTCAGGGAGCACCTGGGCCCTTTTTTTGGTCCTGATTTTTTGCCTGGCGGGGCGACCTGCATCTTTATTGCTGAAGGGCCTGGGCCACTGGCAGACCAGCCTGAATTGGGCACCCACAGTTTTCCATTGACCTTTATCACAGCATATGGGCGCCCTAAGGCACCCCAGGGAAGCCCCTGCATTCCAGACATATTCCTCCTGACCTTCTGTGGTTGCAGCCTGATTTTTCTGCTGAGGGTCAGCATCAATCACCCCAAACAGTACAGTGACCCCTTAGCCTGTTGGTTCACTGGAGTGAGGAGCCAAGGGTGCCAGGTGGCAGTCCCAACCTCCACTTCAGTGGACCCCCTGCTGTGTCCCATGTGGGAGTGTCCCCTGCCTTGGGGACTAAGACCTCTTGACCTGCAGAGTCCAAAGTTGTGGAGGTGGGAAGCAGAGTGCTGGCTACGGATCCAGGGACAACAGGGGTAGGAGTCACGCCTTGGTCCCTGGGCTGTGACATCCTGGCTGTGAGAGGAAGAGCAGCATGTGGGTCACTGACTTAAAGCACCACACCCTGGAGGACCCTGTGACAGCTACAGGGTCTGAGAACCAGCCTCTCCCCTGCCTTTCATCTTCAGGCTTCCTGGAAGGGGCATCTATCTGTCCGTCTGTCCCTCCCTCTTTCTGGACAGGCTTGTTCAGGCGAACACCGGGCGAGCCTCCCGGTGCCCAGCAGCATCCCCTCACACCAGCACACCAGCCTCAGTGCATCCTCACAGCCAGCCCTGCTGGAGGAAGGGAAGGGAACTCATCCTGGTTTTTTCATTTTGTTTTGTTCTCATTTGTTTTGTAAACAAACAGCAGGTTTCCTGGTGTGCCTGAGGCCACCTAGCCAGCTTTGGGAGAATCTTCACCTCAGGGCTTCTGACTTTCAACTTGGTCATACTTTTCTAGTCAGCAATGAATTTCGCTGCTCCTGGAACTTTCACCGCCATTTTTTTAAAATTTATTTTTATTGTTAGACTTATTGGGGTGACATCTGTTAGCAAGGATTACATAGGATTCAGGCATACAGTTCTACAGTGCATTGTCACCTTGTTGTATAATAAGTTCACCACCCAGTGTGACTTCTCTTTCCATCACCTTATGTTTAGCTTCCCCCCTCCTCTCCCACCCCCTCCCCTTTCTCCCCTCCCTAACCCACTTGTCCCCAAATAAACATTAAACTATTGATTGTGTCCATGGGTTATTTGTTTGTTCATTTCTTTTTTCTTTGCTTTCAGTTTTATATTCCGCATATGAGTGAAGTCATACAGTTCTTTGTTTTTTCTGTCTGGCTTATCTCACTAAGCATGATGAGCTCCAGGTCCATCCATGTTGTCGCAAATGGCAATATTTCATCTTTTCTTACAGCTGAGTAATATTCCATTGTGTATATGTACCACAGCTTCCTTATCCAGTCATCTGTCGCAGGGCACTTTGGTTGTTTCCATGTTTTGGCCACTGTGAACAGCGCTGCGATGAACATTGGGGTACATAAGTGTTTGCGGACAAAGGTTTTCAAGTTCTTTGGGTAGATCCCCAGAAGGGGGATTGCTGGGTCACATGGTAGCTCCATTCCCAATTTTCTGAGGACCCTCCACACTGCCTTCCACAGTGGTTGTACCAGTTTGCACTCCCACCAGCAGTGTACCAGAGTTCCTTTCCCCCCACACCCTCTCCAGCACGTGTTATTCCTTGTCTTGTTGATAACAGCCATTCTCACAGGTGTGAGGTGGTATCTCATTGTGGTTCTGATTTGCATTTCCCTGATAGCTAATGAGGGTGAGCATTTGTTCATATGTCTGCTGGCCATTTGTATTTCTTCGTGGGAGAAGTTCACCATCATTAATGACAGCAATACTCGCTGAGAACCACTTGGGTGCTGGACCCCGACAGCCTCGGTCCACACAGCTTTGCCCTAACAGATGTCTTCCGTTCCTCGGGCCGCCCTCAGCCTGGTGAGGTCATGACCTGAGCTTGCTTTCCGGCACAGGCTGTGGTATAGCGGGAGGAGCGTGGGACTTAGAGCAGGAGCCCCCCACTTACTGTGAGGGGAATTTTGGGAAACCCTTTAGGTCTGTAGGATTGGATTCTTGTCTATAAAATGGCAGATAGTGCTTTCAAAATGAAAGATGGGAAAAATTGAGGGATATGGTATATGACAGACCGTTTTGTAAAATTCTAACATTTTTGTTGTTGACACAACTGTTTGTCATCTGCGTCAAATGCTCGCATTGTCAGGGACTGAAATCTCTGCCTCGCGCTACCTGTGTGGGTTGCAGAAGGGGGTCACGTTGGTGGGCAGGTGAGGAGATGGACAAGTTTTATGGAGCCAATAGGCTCCCAGTTGACCTGTGCTGCCCACATGGAGGAAAGGAGCGGGAGAAGCATTTCTAGAACACCTACGTTATACCAGGGATTCCTGTGGTTGCTAACATGCTTCTCTCATAACATCCCTCATTCAGACATTCCTTCAACACAACATGGTTTTGTCTGGCACCTGTTTCAGGTTGGGGGTCACTGCCGTTCAATGCCAGTCCTATTGCCTATGCCCCATGGGTGGAGATCAAATTAAATCGCAGATGCTGGGAATAAGATGACCAGCACCACAGACACCGCCTCAGTCCCAGGGGCTGTGTACTTTCATGAGGAAGACAGACCTTACACACCAGAGTGTGGTGACTCTGCCTTTCCTCCCCGTCTCCGCCCGTCTCTCCGCCTTCCGGAGGCCTTCGATGGCCACCCATTGCACGGGCACCTCAAGCTCCCGCACCGCTCCCCGTTCTCCAGGATCAGTCCTTCTCTTGCCCATTATTTTCCTCTGCGGATTGGTTATTATTGGAAATGATTTTATTGATTTGCTTACTGTGTTTAGAGGCTCTTGTTGGTCTCCCTGAACCACCTGGAATGCAATCTCCCTGAAGGTTAGGATGTCGTTTGTCTTGTTCAGTGACATATTCCTTGGGCCTAGAACAATGCTTGTCCAGTAACAGATGCTCAAAACTAGTTTGGGAATGAGTGAAGGGATGGATGAGGAAAGGAAATCGTGCTCCCTGCCTTCACCGAACCTCTGCTCTGTCCCCTGGACCCCTTTGACCAGGGAGGAGGCACATGCTGGTGAGGTGGGGCACACTGGCCAGGGACCTGGGGGCAGTTGAGTGCCCTGTCGTGCAGGAGGTGTGTTCGCTTCCCAGGGCTGCTGTGACAAAGTACCGCAGACTCGGGGTGGGGGTTTAAAACAAGAGAACTTCATTCTCCTACAGTTCTCAGAAGTCTGAAGTCAAGGTGTCAACAGAACCATGCTCCTTCTGAGACTCTGGGTAGAATCTCTCCTGGCTTCTTCTTAGCTTCTAGTGCCATCCAGCCATCCTGGTGTCCTTGGCTTGCAGCTGCATCGCTCTAATCTTTGCTTCTGTTGTCACATGGCCCTCGCCCAGCATCTCTGCCTTCACATGGCATTTTCCTCTTCTAATGAAGACACTGGTCGTATTGGACTAGGGCCCATCCCAATGACTTCATCTTAACTTGATTTACCTCTGCAAAGACCCTAGTTCCAATTAAGGACACATTCACAAGTACTAGGGCTTCAACACATCTTCTTGAGGGACACCATTCCACCTACAACAGGAAGTAAGCTTAGCTAGAGGAGGATGCAGAACAGCAGTCCAGGCTAGCCAAGAGACGGGGGACCTGTTAGGAAGCCATTGCAGAAACCCAAGTAAAAAGCAAAGATATTCACCTTAAGTAATGCACTGAGGGTGGGGAGTGGGAGGCAGGTGATTATTTTGATTTACAGATGGGGAAACTGAGTCACAATACAGTTGTGTTACCTTTTCTGAGTCCCACTGTGCCCAGATGTGAGCCTGGATCTGTGATTCTCTGTTTGCGCATATCACACGGTCACATCTGCTAAGCTGGGCTGAGGACCCCTGATCCAGAGAAGGAGAAAGCACTTGACTGAGGTCTCACCATTAGAAAAGAGGTGGAGGCAGAGTTGAAAGTAATGCTCTTCCGCCTCCAGGTCCAGTGCAGGGTAATCGGCTCATCTCTCCCCAAGGAATTTGGAGTTCCCTTCCTTTCTACCACCTGCGCGTCTATCTCACACAGGTCTGGCCCAGCTCTTACTTGCACAGTCCCATGTCCTGGGATTACATCGGTCAAGAGGCCAGCAGAGGGATGTGACACGGCCTCACTGCTCCAACCCCCTTTTGTCATGGTCTGCCCTGGTGCTCACTACCAATGCCAATGCTTTGGGTCTAGTGGAAAACTGGTTTAAGAAAGAAACCCTCCGAATGCTGACTGCTTGGAAGGCAAAGTTTCATACCCGGCAGACCAGGACCGCAGCAACAGCCTGTCCCCTGGTTTGCCCAACCTGAGAATGCAACTGAGAGGCAGTGGAGCAAAGGGCAACTTGGAAGACAAAAGGCTCAGCACCTGAGTGTGCCGTGATACCTGAGCTTTACTGGGCTTCTCTGACCCTCAATATCTCTATCTGAAAATGTGGGTCCTATTGCCCACTTCCCATGGTTAGAGATCATTATAATTTAATTTATTATAATAAATTAAACAGTTATGCAACCATGCTAGGCCCAGAGCATGATCTATAGCAGAAACTTAACAAATGCTGGGTCCCTCTACTTACACCTCTTTGAAGCACTGAAGCCTGTGTCAGGCTTCACTGTCAGGCCTGCGTTTTAGTTGGAGCAGCTGAGCTTTGTATTACTTTGGGCAAATCACTGCACTCTTGGAGCTTCTGTTTTCTCTTATAGGAAGCAAGTGTAGATGGGTGGTCACAGATGAAAGAACTAGAGCCAGAGGACCTTGATTCAGATCCTGATCCCTCTGCTCACTTGCTCTGTGTCTGGGAAAGTTATCCAGATCTCTTGTGCCTTTGTTGCCCCTATCTGTAAAGTAGAGATACTAATAGCAGCTACTTCACAGGATGGTTTGAAGTTAAATAAGGTGACAGACATAAAGCACTTAACAAGAACCCTGATGCACAGCAAGCATTCAATAAATGTTAGTGTTATTGTTAATTGTATGGAATGAATAATAGTATGTGTACTATTTCATTGGGTCGTTGGGGGATTAAATAAGAAACGCGTGACACCCTCAGGAGACTGCCTGGCTATAATCAGGTAGCCCCGATTCTCTACACTAAGCTGCCTGCCTTTTTCTTCTTTCCCTACTTTAGTCAAGGACACACGCCTGAGCTGGTGACTCTGAGAGTGGGAATGCGCATTAGCCTCCGTCTAGGGCGAGAGGGTCAGAAGCCACTTACTTTGCTACCTGAGCAGAAGTGGATTGTCCTTCCCCTGGATCACCCCCCCCCCCCCAGGGGGACAGCCTGGGGATTAGCCCGTGGTCACGTCTTGCCTCTGAGTTACTCTCCTCCAAGTCTGTCTCTGGTCAAGAGGCAAAAAGAAGAAGAACGAAGAGAAACCAACTCTGATGGTGGGAGAGGGCTGGGCCACACGTTTTGTCATAGGCCAGCTTTTGGGGTGGTCTGAATTATCATTTTAATTTGTTTTTTGCTTATTTCCTGTTTTTCATTCGTGTGTTTCCTTTTTCCAGCTTCCTTGTGTGGATTACTTGAACGTTTTTTAGAATTTCATTTTCATATATGAAGAGTGTTTGGGGTATATATTTATGTATAGTTTTCAAAATCACGGCTGTCGGTATTATATACAGATATAACATCACAATATGCTAATGTAAACATTGTATCGCTTCGTGTGAAATGTAGACATTTTACCTCATTTCGATCTCTTTACCTTCTCACATTTATAATTACCTTAAATATTTACTGTACCTACTTTGAGAAACATCATATATGGTTTTGATTTTGCTTCAACCATCAAACACAATTTAGAAAACTCAAGAAAAAGAAAGCCTATTGTATTGACTCACATTTTACTTTTTCCATATTCTTCTTTCCTTTTTTAAACTTATTTATTTATTTGTCTATTTATTTTGATATTCACCATTATTTTATATTAATTTCAGGTGTACGACATAGCAGTTAGATATTTATATAATTTAAGAAGTGATCCCCCTGATTAGTTTAGTACCCACCTGGCACTGTGCATAGTTATTACCATATTATTGACAGTATTTTCTATGCTTTATTTTACATCCCATGACTACTTTGTAACTACCAATTTGTACTTCTTAACCTCTTCACCCTTTCCCCCCTCCCATCTATCATCCTAATAAATCTAGTACCCACCTGACACCATACATAGTTATTACAATATTATGCTATAGCCTACATCTCCATGGTTACTTTGTAACAACCAATTTGTACTCCTTAATGCCTTCCCCTTTTTCACTCACCCTCACCCTCATCCCAGCTGGCAACCGTCAACATGTTATCTGTATCTATGCGTGTGCTTCATTTTTGTTTGTTCATTTTGTTCTTTAGATTCCACATATAAGTGATTTCACATTGCACCTGCCTTCCTCTGTCTGACACTCCACTCAAAGTAGTATTTTGGGTTTCTTCAGATAAATACCCAGAAGTGGGACTACTGGGTCCTGCTTGTCTCCTGTTATAGCCTTCGTTTTAAAGTCTGTTTTGTGTAGTGTAAGTATTGATAAGTCAGCTTTTTGTTTGGTTAGTTCCATTTTCATGAAATAGCTTTTTCCCATCCTTTTACTTTCAGTTTCCATGTGTCTTTTGATCTGAAGTGGGTCTCCTACAGGCAGCATATGTAAGGATTTTGTTATCTATTCAGCCACTCCATCTTTTAATTGGAGCATTTAATCCATTTGCATTGAAAGTAATTTTTGACAGATATGTAGTTATTGCCATTTTATTATTCATATTTTTTATCTTCTTTGTTTTCTTCATCTTAAAGAAGTCCCTCTAACATTTCTTATAGTACTGCTTTGGTGGTGATGAAGTCCTTTAGCTTTTTCTTGTCTGGGAAGCTCTTTATCTGTCCTTCATTTCTAAATGATAGCTTTGTTGGGTAGAATAATCTTGGTTGTATGTTCTTGCTTTTCATCACTTTGAATATTTTGTGCCGATCCTTCTGGCTGCAAAGTTTCTGTTGAGAAACCAGCTGACAGTCTTAAGGGAGCTCCCTTATAGGCAACTAACTGCTTTTCTTTTGTTGCTTTTAAGATTCTCTCTGTCTTTAACCTTTGGCATTTTAATTATGATGTGTCTTGGTATGGGCCTCTTTGGGTTCATCTTGTTTGGGACTCTCTGTGCTCTTGAGCTTGTGTGTCTATTTCCTTTACCATGTTAGGGAAGTTTTCCACCATTATTTTTTCAAATAGGTTTTTGAATCCTTTCTTTCTCTCTTCTCCTTCTGGTACTCCTATGAGGTGAACGTTGTTAGACTTGATGTTGTCCCAGAGGCCCCTTAAACTATGCTTACTTTTTTGGGATTCTTTTTTCTTTTTGCTGTTCTGATTGGGTGCCTTTTTACTTTCTTATTTTGTAAATCACTGTTCAATCCTCTGCTTTTATCTAATCTATTGTTAATTCTCTCTAATGTAGTCTTCATAATAGGTATTGTATTCTTCATTTCTGACTGGTTTTTCTAATCTCCATTTTTACATTTCCTATCTCTTTGTTGAAGTTCTCACTGAGATCATTGAGAATCCTTATAAATATGTTTTGAATTCTGCACCTGGTAGATTGCTTGTCTCCATTTTGTTTAGTTATTTTTCTGAGGCTTTGTTCTATTTCTTTATTTGGGACATGTTTTTTTGTCTCCCCATTTTGGCTGCCTCCTTGCATTTCTTTCTATGTATTAGGTAGGGCTGCTATGCCTCCCAGTCTTAGTAGAGTGGTCTTATGTAATGGATGTTCTGTAGGACCCAGTGGTATAGTCTCCCTGGTCACCTGAGCTGGGTGCACCAGATGTGTCCTTTGTGTAGGTTGTATGAGCCCTCCTGTTGTAGTTGAGTCTTGATTGTTGTTTGCACATCGATGAGAGGAATTGACCCTCAGGCTGATCGGTTGTGAGGACTGGCCATGACTACAGTGAAAGAGCTGTGGTGCAAGCGCTAACCCTACAGGTTCACTTCAGTGGGTATCTGGTGCCTTCACAGTCTGGCTACCAGGTGTGCCAGCTCTGGAGCCTCCTGGGAGTGGACCTGCTGCAGGTCCAGTTTAGCCATAGCCTATGCTCTGCCTGGGTCCACATGGTATAAGCCACAAAGCAATCTGCAAATGGTTGCCACTCTCAGTGGGCTTAGAGGTGCCTTGAGAGGCCAATCTGAAAACTGAGGCCAGCTGTCACTAGTGCCAGGCTTGGGCTACTCGAACGAAGGTACATGACATGCCAAAGCCAGATGCTACTTGTTTGGGTTGTATGACTCTTTGAATGATTTTATGAAAGTCTACAGCATGAGCTCAGACAGGTTGTTTGTATAATAAATCTACTGGTAGCAGCTTGGATGTGCCCAAAAGTTAGGTGGGGTGGGGTTTCAAAGAATCATTAGAATGGGACTGACAAAAGGTGATAGCCAGTTCAATGGAGATTAAGATATGATGTCTGCCTGCATCTGCATGCAGGAAGAGAAGGGCTCAACAAAGAAACAATGGGAGGGAGAAAGCTGCCCCTCCCACCCTTACCCTTAAACCAGATAATTCAGTTCCTCCCCATATGTCCCTGGCTTTTTTGAACTGCTACCCCAGTGCTGGAGCTCACAGCAAGTGAGCTCATCAGTGAGTAAGTCTATGCATGGGCCATTTTAAGATAAGAGACTAAGACTACAACTGTGTTCTGGCTTACTCATCCAGAATCTTGGTTGATTTTCATAGCCAGAGGTTATGGGCATTTCTCTCCCTAGTTCTGGAACCCTGGGCTGGGGAGCCTGATGTTGGACTGGGACTCCTCACTCTTCTGGGAGCACCTCCACAGCTGAGATATCCCTTCTGATTTTTAATGGTCACATGCAGGTGTAAGACCAGCCCATTCGGTGTCTCTGCCCTTCCTACCAGTCTTGAGGTAGCTTCCTCTGTATGTCCATTGTTATATGACTTCCATTCATCTAGACTTCATGCTATTCTCAATGATGGTCGTTCCGCAATTTAGTTGTAATTGATGTAGTCCTGAGAGGAGGTAAGCAC
The DNA here is from genome assembly GCA_004026885.1 of Lyroderma lyra. Lineage (NCBI taxonomy): Eukaryota > Metazoa > Chordata > Mammalia > Chiroptera > Megadermatidae > Lyroderma > Lyroderma lyra. Next base: position 27,554 of record PVJL010008733.1, read on the forward strand.
AGCGTTCGCCTACTCCACCATCTTGACTGGAAATCTCTTCTTTCTTGATGTTCTAAGATTTCTTCTTTTATAATTTCTTTTTGTTTAGAGAATTTCTTTTAGCCATTTTCATAGAGCAAGTCACCTGGTGAAAAATTCTGGGTTGATAGTTGTTTTCTTTCAGCACTAGAAAAATATTGTACGTCTTCCTTTTGGTTTCCATGGTTTTGGAAGAGAAATCTGCTGCTATCCTTTGACTTTTTCCACCCTTATAGGTAAGATGTCATTTTTCTCTTGTCACTTTTAAGATTTTATTTTGTCTTTAGTTTTCAGAAGTTTGACTATGATATGTCTTGGCACAGATTTTTTGGGGTTTATTCTGTTTGGGGTTCAGTCAGTTTCTTGAATTTGTTTGTTTGTTGTCTTTTATTAAATTTGGGTCAATTTCAGCCATTATTTCACAAATATTTTTTTAGCCCCACATTCTTTCTCTTCTTCTGTGGGACTCTAATGACATAATTATTAGATCTTTTGTTAGTGTTCCACACATCCCTGAGATTCTGGGTTGTTTTTATTTGTTTGTTTGTTTGTTTTTTGTTTTTTTAGTCTATTTTCTCTCTGTTTTTCAGATTGGATAATTTATTTTTATTTATCTTCAAGTTTGCTGATTCTTTTCTCTCTCACTGTCATTTTGCTATTGAGTCCATCTAGTGAGTTTTTCTTTCAGTTATTACATTTTTTAGTTCTAAAATTTTCATCTGGTTCTTCTTTATAGCTTCTATTTATTTGGTGAGGATTTCTACTTTTTCATTTGCTTCAGATGTGCTTATAGTTGCTTGTTAGAACATTTTTATGGTAGTCATTTTAAAATCCTGGTAAGATTATCCTAACATTTGTGTCATCTCTGTATTTGTGCATTTTGATTGTATTTTTTTCATTCAAGTTGAAATATTACTAATTCTTGGTATAAAAGGTATTTTTCTAGTGTATACCAGACACGTTGGATATTATGAGACTCTGGATATTATTTAAATATTCTTTTCTAGCAGCAGGCCTCTGCTGACGCTTTCCAGCATGAGAAAAAGAGGTTGCTACCTCAATACTTGCAAGTAATGTGGAAGTCCAGGCTTTTCATTCAGTCTCCGCTGATATACCAGGTGGAGGAGGGATGGAGAAGAGCAACCACTGGGCAGGAATGAAAGCCTAGGCTTCCACTTGACCTCACCTGCTGACAGGAGCCTTGCTTTTTTCCATGGTGTTTGGCTAGAGTAGAGTGAGTATTTTCAAAAAGGTTTTGATCTGTTAGGTTGCTCCTTTCCTAATCCTTCAGCTAGAAATTTTCTTGGAGATTATTTTATCTACAACTTTTGGTGTTTCCAGATTGAGAGAAGCTATAATATACATAATCAGAAATGAGAAAATCTAGGAACTCATCACTATGTCATTTCTCAAATCCTGAGAGTCCCACCCAGTTTACCTTTTCTCCATATTTCAGAGTCTTATTATATTTGTATTATATATTATGTCCAAAAATTTTACCTGTACTTAGAGGGAGGGAAGGAGAGAAATGTGTTGACTCTACCTTGTCTGAAACCAAAAATCTTTATTTGATAATATCAAAAAATTGTTCATTTTTTCCAGTTTTATTGAGATATAATTAAGTACATGAGACTATATTTTTTAAAATAGTGTTTTTAGAAGTAACTACTGAGATATTTACATATGAAATAATATGTTATCCAGAATTTATTGCAAAATGATTCAGTGAGAGCAGAAGTTAGTAGGAGTATAAATAGAAGAGTCTTTAGAAGTTGGTAATTGAGTGATTCATTCAAAGTGGGGATTCATTATTATATATAAGTTGATTCAATAGAAAGATAATGTGACATATATATATATAAATAAATATTTAAAATATTTCTAAACACATTAAAAAGGAATGAAAAGATAGCTAATAGCTTGTTTAACCAAACATACCCAAGATAATTAATACAAAATTACTAATGATATTTTGTATTATACTCAGTCTTTGAAATTGGTGGGTATTTTACACTTATAGCACATCTCAATTCAGACTAGTCATATTTCAAGTGCTCAGTAGCCACATGTGGCTAGTAGCTACTGAATTAGACAACATGGTTTTATATTGTCTTTGCTAATATTTGGAACTTTCATAATAAAATTTTTATTTTGAAAAGTCAGGTTTGAAGTAAAATTTCATGCTCTTAATTCCTACTCTTCTCCATTCCTTCTGCCTTGCTCTGTAATTTGGGACTCTCATACATTCTGTCTAGTAAAGGATGACACATGGATCTTGGAAGAAGCCTCACCAGCCTCTAGTTTCTCTGCTGCTGCCTCTTGCCTGATCCATACTTGGTCTCTGTTTCCTGCTGTGGTTTTGAAGGTCACAAAGGGCAGATCTAAGTGCTGACTCTCAGTACCTAATGCAGTACTTGGCACATAGTTCATATTCTATGTATATTTACTAAGTAAGTGAATGTTTAGAAGCAGGCAAGAGTTCCTATACATTGTAAAGTGGGTGACAGTAGAAAGAAACCAAACACTTGGAATGTGTTGGGCATTTTTATACATGATGTCTTTTTAAACTCTTGCTTAAAATATGTATCTTAAGTTTTATCATCACTACCCTAAGTTACCAGTCATCATGTTATAACACCAGGCTTCTAATCCAGATCTGCCTAACACAAAAGCTACGATCTCCCATAAATTTTCCCAATAGCTAGAATGAAATGCAGGAACTGATTAATTTTCTACAGTGATTGGCTTTCTCATATCCTCCTCATTTTTGCCCAGGTTTACTTTTTTGCGGGGAGGGGGGAAAGGGCTCTTCTCTGCTTCCTTTTTTCTTTCCAATGCTTTTTTAAAATTACATTTTACTTACAATATTATAATGGTTTCAGGTGTACAGCACAGTGATTAATCATTTATATAACTTACTAAATCCTCATTCTGAAACATCTGGTTCCCCTCTGACACCATACATAGTTATTACAATGTTATTGATTGTATGCCTTGTGTTGCATTTTATATCCCTGTGATTATTCTGTGACTATGAAACTGTACTTGATTTCTTCCCCTTTTCCTGCACCCCTCTAGCTGTCCTCCCTGCCCAGGTTTACTTCTATCTGCCTATAGTGGACAGAAAAATGGTCCTTAAAGATGTCTATGTGCTAATGCTCAAAACTGGTAAATATGAGGGCTGTCCAGAAAGTATCCAGTTATGCAACATAAAAATAGAAGCATTTATGGCTGGAAACTATCTAGACAGCCCTTGTCCAGGTCTGGCAATTAAGATCATGAACTTGCCACCATGCGTTATGTTGGTGGCACTGTACCAACAACTTGGTGAGGTTTCAAAACCTTGGTATATCTGTGTCTCACAGCTGTGTTAATGTCATCATCGTGTGGCAGTGTCTTGCTGAGTGGTGTTCATTATTGTTGCATATTTTTATATGCCATTGTGAGAATGTCAGAGCTCAAATTAGAGCAGAGAACAAACATTAAATTTCTTGTTAAACTTGGCAAGAGTGGAAGTGAAATCAGGAACATGTTAGTCCAAGTTGATGAGGATAATGTCATGAAGAAAATGGCAGTGTACAAATGGATTAAATGTTTTTCTGAGAAGAGAGAAAGTATCACCAATGAAAAGAGAGGTCAAGGTGGCAAGTAACGAGAAGAACTGACAAAAACATTGCAAAAATTCATCCAATTGTGCATCAAAATCATCGCCTCACTGAGAGAAGCATAGTAGACCAAGTAAATATTGATAGAGAAACAATTAGGGAAATCTGAACTGAAAATCTTGACATGAGAAAGGTGAGTGCAAAAATGGTCCCGAAGCAGCTCAGTGAAGAAAAAAATCAAAGGAGAGTAGAAGTTTGCCAAGACCTTCTGGGAAGGCAAGACGATGTTTTGGGCCATGTTATCACTGGTGATGAAACATGGGTGTACCAATATGGCCCTGAAACAAAGCATTAAAGTGGACAATGGAAGTCAACCAATTCTCCATGACCAAAAATGTTCCATCAATTCAAATCAAGTCATATAGATGTTGCCAACCTTTTTTTATATCAGAGGGATTATTCATTATGAATTTGTACCAATTGGACAAATACTCAGTCAACCAAATTTACTATTTGGAAGTGCTGAAAATGCTGCATGAAAAAGTTAGGACATTAAAGTTAATATAATGATAGCTATGATGGCCATTTCAGAGAAAGAGTTTCAAAATTTCTTTGAAGGGTGTACTAGATGCTGTCATTAGTGCATAGCTTCCCAAGGGAAATACTTTGAAGATGTATTGATATTCATCAATGAGGTATGTCGCACTTTTTCTAGGATGAGTTTATGAACTTAATTGTGAGAATTTATATGTTGGGTTTGATAGCAAAGCAGAATTAAGGTTGCAGATGAAATGAAGTTTGTTAATCATCTGACCTTACTATAAAGAGATTTATCCCATATTATCTAAGTGAGCCCAATGTAATTCTAGGGGTCCATAAAAATGAAAGAAGGACTGGGAGAGAGAACCAGAGGAGTAGCAGCATGAGACAGACTTGGTCTTTCATTGCCAAAAGTGGCCAAGGAATGTGGATGACCGCTATGAGCAAGAAAAGGCAAGAAAATGGACTCTTCCCTAGCGCTTACAAAAGAAACACAGATGATGCCTACTAAGACTCATTTTGGACTTCTGACTTCCAGAACTGTAAGATAATATATTTTTTATTATCAAGCCCCTAAGTTTGTGGTAACTTGTTATAGCCGCTCCCTTCAGGTCAGTAGGGTCCTGGTATGGTGAGTTTTGCCAGTGCCTCAGCTTTCTGGGGTCTTCTGGGCATTTTGTTCCCACTTGCCTGCCCTGTGCTTTCCAATGGATAAGTCCCACCCTGTCCTGTCCTTGATTGTGTTCAGGTAGAATTCCTGCAATAACCTGTCATGTATATCACACTTATATTGACATAGCACAGAACTTGCACAGATTTGCACATAGCACAGATTTGTCTCCTCCTGGGATGGAACCATTCTTTCCCCTGGAGGGCTGTGTAGGGTAGGAGAAAGAATTTGGTACTCAGTTTCAAAAGGTCAGGGCCCAGGTCCTAAATCAACATGGGCCAGCCACCAATCCACTCAGTTTCTTCATGGATAAAAAGAGGATAAATAAAAATAATAATACCTATTTCACAGGGCCCAAAATTCAATTTAACTCACAAACATTTAGATTTAATATCATGACTCATCATTATCAAGTGCTTTATGCTTTACATATTCTGCTAAGCAATTGATGTATTATTTAATTTAGTCTTCAGAACAAATACACTTTATAAAAAAAATTTTTACCCTACCTATTGAAGATAAAAATGTAATAGTTTATTGTGCAAATACTTCCTCTGCCTTTGCCCTTCTGATGCTCTTTGCTTCAATTAAGAAAACAATGCAAAGCATCAGTCTTTGTACAATTAACTTATAATGATGATTATTGTAGAATTTACGTGTAGAAATAATAACCAAGAAAGAAACCTGACATAACTAAAATAGTACACAGTGAAATCTGAAAACTGAAGAACCAATTTGAAGGAAAAAAAAAAACCCTCTGTTTCTCTTTACTACAATACCCTATTTATAAAATCCTTCACTTCTCATCACTAAATGTGTGGGTTTTTCACACCAAGCAATTCTGTAACTGCAGCTGGGTTTCCTACAATTCAATTATTATATTGCTTTAATAAAATTTGCTCCTGAAAATGCTCTTTTGCATTTTGGTGAAAATGTATTAATATCAGTATAATTCTATTTTTTAAATTTTGTATTTACTAACCCAGAGTCCAAACATCTTCAGGTCAATATGACGCTGCATTAGCAGGAGTTCAGTGCAGAAAAAGAAGAAAACACTTTAGGTATTTCAGGAAGAACGAGGTTCATTGTGGGAAAGTGAAGTGCTTAGAATGAAGGAGCAAAGTCAGGGCTTACAGTTAGATTTTGGTCGGGATGCCTTTGCAAGTTTCAATCCAGTGGTCGGAAAGCTGCAGGAACCTGCTACTATGAGCACAGATGACAGGAGGAGGTTGGGAACTTTAACTGGCCACTGCAAGACTCACATCTACAGATGCTCATGCTCCAGTTCGCCATGCTGGAGGGAGGAGGCCTCTGCCTTGTTTCCACATCTCTTGCAAGTTGATTCACTGGCAGAACTTCAACCACGTCTTTGCTGGTTGGGAGTCTGGGAAATGTAACTCTCAGGTTTCTAGTCTCTGCAATACACTGAAGAGCATAGAAAGGAAGCGAATGAATGCTGATTGAGTTTAAATACTGTCCAGCACAGGAAGATTGTGATGGTTAATTTTATATGTCAACTTGACTGGGCCATGAGGTGCCCAGATATTTGGTCAATGTCATTCTGGGTGTGTCTGTGAGGGTGTTTTTGTGCGGGATTAATATTTGTGTATGTAGTCCAAATAAAGCAGATTGCTCTCCCTAATGTACATGAGCCTCATCTAGTTAGTAAAGGACTGAATAGAACAAAAGGCTAATCATTCCCCGAGTAAAAGAGAACATCCAACTGGGACCTTTGCTGTGCACATTTTAGACTCACCAGCCTCCATAATTGTGTGAGCCAATTTCTTATAATAAACCTCTTTACACATACACACACACACACACACACACACACACACACACATGCATGCAAATATTCTTTGTTCTGTTTCTCTGAAGAACCTGACTATTTCAGGGGTCAAAACACTTCACATTCAGATGAGAGTCTTGGAGAGGTTAACCTGACTAAGGTCTCTGTGTGAGGCATTGGGGATGCCGAGCTGGGTGGAGACAACACCTGCCCTCTCAGAGATCACAGTGGATGGAGGGAGACAGATACAGAGACAGCCTCTTGTAAAGCATGGCAATGTCTGCCAGGGGAGTTAAGCTCACAGTGAAGTGGTAGAGAGGGAGCAGTTCACAATAACTGTCATGAAAAGGTTTGAAAGTCAATAATCTATATTTAGATGTTGAAAGGTGGCTACATTCACCTTGTGGTGGGAACCAGGGCTTGTGAAGAAGAGGAAACAACCTGAACAAGGCCTGGTGGCGTCCTCTGCATTTGGACATACTGTGTGGCCTGAGCAGTTAAGGCCTCAGGTACATGGTGTGTGGCTGGAAAAGGAACCAGTGTGGTCAGGAGGCCAAGCGTGTTTGACGGGCGTCCCTGGTGGCCATAGGCAATGACAGGGAGCAGTACAGCAGCACCCCAAAGTCCCTTGGAACTCACCGACTTCGGGCTTGGTAAGCAGTGTTGGGCTCAGGAACCAAGCTGGAAAGAACATTCTAGGCCAGGTTCCCAAGGGAATGACATTGCAGGGCTGACATTAATCCAGTCCTTCCCCTACTTGAATTCAGACCTTTTTGTAGTTAATCTACCTCCCAATATTGCTTTCTTATTTTTGGCTTTAATTTCCTAAATTCCAAAAGTAAATGCTTTATAATCTTCCAGATTTTATAAATCCATCTACCAAAGTAGCAGTTCCTGGGGTGTGGCTGCTCCAGCTGGTGCAGCACTGAGAGATGGGTTGGATTTTTTTTTATTACTTTTTTTTTAGGTATAACGAGATTCTTACAGCTCTGAGTGGACTCCACAGCTAGTGAGCCCTTGACCCTGACACAAGGTCCCCTATGATTCCATGTGATCAGATGTTCAACCACCTTGAAGAAAACCTGGCTTAGTTATAACTGAGAAAAATAAAGGCAAAACAGATCATTCAAGGTGATGGCTGGAGGGAACAGAACTGACTAAACCCATTCGCCTTTGACAACCCCGTGAAGTGGGTCTAATTACGCTCATTTTACTGGTGTGGTAGCTGAGTCCTACCTAAGTAGAAATTGAAGCTTAAACTAAGTTCTCTGCTTCCAAGTCTAATGCTCCTCCCACTGAGCAGCATGTCAAAACCCTTATCTGTTAGCCCTTGTTTCCTGCTTCCTTGATGCTCATCCTTGACAGAGTGTTAATTTCCAAACAGGGACACTGGTGATGACAAATGGTAAACTGGACAGTGTGTCAGGACATCTGAGTTAAGCCTGATTGTTCCAGCCAAATTGGGCTGCATGGTCACCCTGTTTACAGTGGACAGAGTTGGGTATGCAGGGGGAACGATGCTTGTATGTCAATTACCTAGAGAAACAAGGATGTGGGCAGACTTAGGAACAACCTAAGGACAGACCATAGCATGGAGACTAGCTCTAGACACCCTGGGAAGAGCTTACTGCATCCCGTCCTTTGAGATCACCCATGGAAGGCCCCCACCTGGACCCTAAGCCTCCCTACTAGGAAGCTCCCGCCCTCCCCCAAATTTATTCTTCTCTTTGCTGTAATCTCCATTAATATTCTGGTCTGAACTGTGTCCTGTGAGAAGGCAGCAGGAAGCTCTGCCTGGATTAACCAGGCAGAGTGAGACTCTCAGGGGACAAAAGGCATCCAAATCTTGCAGGTATGGGCTGAATCTCGTCTGCTTGGCAAGAGAGGCCCTGAGGTTTCCAGGAATATTCTCTTTCTCTCTCTCATGCAGGCATGTGCGTATGCACATGTGCACATACACACATACTCAAACATAAAACCTTCCCATTAGGTTTGAGAAGTCAGTTGCACAAGAATATAATGGACAATATCAAATTTCACTGAAAAACACTTGGAGGTTCCTACCTTATCCTGTGTGTAACCTGAGCTGGCTAGGTAATACATTTGCTAAAAATGGTAATGCTATCAAAGGAAACATCCTAAAATCGGCATAAGAAGACCTGTGTTAGGTCCCTGTCTTTGATGCTTCAAGCTGTGTGAACCTGAAAAAGCCACCTCGGTTCTCTGAGATTCAGTTTCATCACCTGTAAAAGAACAATAATATTTAGTTCATTGAATTGTTGAAGGATACACTGGCCACACTTGGGAGAATGCAGGATAAATTCTAGTATCAATTTAAATGTATGATAGTAATGATAGATGATGATGACCTTGATAAAGATGATGGTGAGCAGGCTATTCATGATAATGACAACACAGTTAGGTACCACTTAACAACATTTAGGTCAATGACAGACTGCATATATGATTATGATGGTGATCTCCTAAGATTACAATGGAGCTGAAAAATTCTTATTGCCTAGTGACATTGTAGCCACCGTAACATTGTAATGTAATGCATTATCATGTGTTTGTGGTGATGCTGGTGTACAGTGTTTATAAAACTGTAGAGTAGTGTACAGTAATGTGCTAGGCCTTCACATGCACTCGCCACTTAACTCACTGACTCACCCAGAGCAACTTCTAGTCCTACAAGTTCAAGTCATGGTAATTGCCCTATACAGGTGTACCATCTTTTTAAATCTTTTATACTGTACCTTTTCTACATTAAGATATGTTTAGATACATAAATTCTCACCAGTGCATTACAATTTCCTACAATATTCAGTAGAGTAACAATATGCTCTACAGGCTTATAGCCCAGGAACAGTAAGCTATACCATTTGGCCTGGGTGTGTAGTAGGATACACCTTCTAGGTTTCTAGTGCATTCTATGATGTTTGCACAATGACGAAATCACCTAAAAACTCATTTCTCAGAACATATTGTTGTCATTAAACAGTGCATGACTGTGGAAGGTGACGATCTTGATGAAGATGCTGATGATGAAGAGGAATATGATGAGAATGCTGAGTTGGGGAACTGCTTGAGAGTTTTCTTCCAACATTTGAAAAGCTGACAGAGGTAAAAAGAGTACATATGATCTATCTAGCTCCAGATTAACACAAGGGAGGGAAATCCCACACTTCTTGAGCACCTGCCATGTTCCAGGGCCACCAAGAGCTTCCACAGCCTTACCTTGCTTTACCCTCACAGTGACTCTGCAAAGTCTCCACATCAGTCTTAGCAAGGTGAAGTGATTTTCCCGAAGTCATACGGGCTAAAGAAAAAGTGGCAGAACCAAACTGAGGCATTTCTGGTTTTGTAAATTCTTAATCTTTATGTTCATCATTTCCCCGTATAAGAGAAACCGTTTTGATACCAACAGAATGAGCATCCTCAGAGGAGGAAAAGATCACTGGGAAGTCCAGAAGCTATTCCAGCATCTGCTCGTGAGGGTTATCAACTGGCAGAGTGGACCAGATGACCTCCTGACCCTATTGGCTCTTTGCTTTCAAGATAAATGAGTATACATATGTGCCCTACTGACGCTTACTCCCTGGAATGACCAGTCGATTTCATCTCTTTTTACTTAACTAGTATAAAATGCTGGTTAAGAGCAGAGGGTTGGAGTCACCCAGCCTGGGTACAGGCCTCAGGTCCACATTTTATAGATAGACACAGTTAAGCCCAGATGTTTGCCAAGAGAACAGAGTAAGTCAGGCAGCAGAACCAGGTGCAGAAGGCAGGGGTCCTGAGTCATCATATTCTTCCCTAGGAGACCAAGCTCTCCTTCATGGATGCCAATACATGGTGTCCATACTGACTCTCAAGTGACAGATTTACCCAACTCCTCCATATTTACCCAACTGGTGGGCTGGCTGTCACGTGGGTGCCCAGAGGCTGTTACTGATTTCATCTGCTTCAAATAGCTCAATAATGATTGGCTTGGCTCCTTCCTCCAAACCAACCAGAATCCTGAGAAACTGACAGGGGTGCTCCTCAAAGGCAGAAGGGGTGTGTGTTGCTGTCAATGTGATGGCAATTGGTATGCCCAGATGATCTTATTGATACCTACAGCACAGTTTAGTGAAGCAGGCAGGGCAAGGATGATTATCTCTTGTTGATAAATGAAGTAACTGAGGTTCACTGGGGTCATATGCCAGTTAGTCCCCTCTACGGGCTTGAGTTTCTTCAATAGGGCATAAAGCCTTTTTTGAGTATAATAGTCTATGCTTCTATAATTTGTCTGAGTTCACACAACTAGTTAGAAGTAAAGTCAAAACTAGGACAGAAGTCTTGAGGCTCCTACACCAGTGATCTTTTTAAAGCTGGTTGTGTTGGTTTCCTAGGGCTGCTATAATAAAGTCACAAACTGGATGGTTTAAAACAAGAGAAATTTATTCTCCCACAGCCCTGAAAACTAAAAGTTCAAAATCAAGGTGTAAGTAGTTTCAAGTTTCCTCTGCAACTTTTAGGGAATGACCTTTTTTTTGCCTCTTTGAGCTTCTGGTAGCTCTAGGAGTTCCTTGGCTGGGCAACATCACTCCCATTTCTGTTTCCATTTTCATATGGCCATCTTTCCTCTATGTTCGTGTCTTTACATGACGTTCTCCTCTCTGCATATATCTGTGTCCGAGTTTCCCACTTTTTATTAGGACATCAGCCATATTGGATTATGGCCCACCCCAAGGACCTCATCTTAGCTTGATTACATATCCAAAGACCCTAGTTCCAAATAAGGTCACCTTCACAGGTACTAGGGTTAGGACTTTGACATGCCTTTTTAGGGGACTCAATACAATCTCTAATACTAATAATATCTAACCTTTAAAAAAAGACTTTCCTGGATGCCAGGCTCTTTTACATGGATTATCTCATTTAACATGCACATGAAGTAAGTCCTGCTGTCTTCCTTTCACATGTGAGGAGACTGAGCAGAGAAGCTGAGTGACTTGCTCAACGTCAAGTAGGTACTAAGAGGCAGTGTGGGGTGCTGACCCTGCCTCAGCTGACTTCAGAGTCTGCACCCTGCGCCACCAGGCAACAGAGCCCATTCTTCGTGGTGTGTGGCCCTGTGGTCCCTGCACTTGTGGTTTCGTGTGGGGGTGGCTGGGAAGAAGGCAGCATCTGTGTGGTAAAGAGGACCAAACACGGCTGCCTGGTAAGGTTGTTTTCTCAGCTGGGACGCCAACACACAGTGAGTTGACATTGAGTCTGGCATTGTCCCCACAATCCCTTGAGTGTCTGTGATTTCCCTGAGCAGCTGTGGCCCAGGGTGAAGTCACCAGAGGGAGTGGCCATGACACGAGTCCTAGGGAGGCAGGAACTTTGGGAATGTCACCTCAACATTGGGCCTGGGTGCTGCAGGGAGTATAAAATGTGTGCACAGAGTATTCCAGGGAAAACCAGCATGGGTGCTTTGGGGCAGAGTGGGTATGAGGAGAGCCTGTGGGCTCAGCCAGTGCTTGGAAGAGGTTCCCGAGCCATGGCCTATTAGTACACCTTGAGCAACTTACCTAAATTCTCTGAGCCCAAGTTTCCTCAGCCGTTAGATGCAGATCACAACAGTCCCTACTTCACAGAGTTGTTGTGAAGATGCACTAGAATAACACGTGTCCAGAGCTTAGCCCAGGGCTGGCATAGAGCAAGTGCAGCAAATGCCTGCACATGGTACCTGGTATGATAGATTTGGGGTGTGCCAGGAAGTGGGAAAGAAAATGGAACACTGATCCATTCAAGGAATTTGTAAGGAAGAGGTTGCCCAGGAAAGCAGCCTTAGTGCCTTTAGAGCAAACACAGATTGAATTAAGGCTGAGACTTGGTGCTAACAGGGAGTAAAGAGAGGTTCCATAAAGACACAGAATCTGGAGAAGGATTTTGAAGGACGGCAGAAGGAAAGACTGTAACAGGGAGGGCCTACAGAGCCCAGCAGCCCTGAGGGCTCTAGAGTCTTCTGCCATCAGTGGCGGGTCCTAGGTGATGCGCATTCTCCTCTGGGTGCCCCGTCTCCTGGACTGGCCATGCCCCTCCTTTCCCGTCTTCTTTCCTGCAAATCACACGGTACACCGCCCAGCACGCACACACACACACACACACACACACACACACACACCACCTTCCCATGCCACTTTTTGTCTAAAGAACCACCACGCTTGGGTTTTCCCTGGGAAGAGCCTGTCAGTCAAGAAGTGTGTTACCCAGAGCTGATGAGTAACTCAAGGGAGATCAAAAGATAGAAGTGATGCCTTTTATTAAGCTCACAGATTTATTATAAGTGAGAGGCAGGACCACACAGGTCTGCTGTCCCAGCACAGAAAAACTGAGTGTGTGTGTGGTCCGCAGCGGCGGAGAGGCAGCGAGACGGTGGGTGTGAGGAGCCTAATGAAGACTGGATTGGCACCTCTTCTCCCACACCATCAAGCGATCGCCTCCTCCCAATGCCAGGCCCTGTCCTTGTGGGAAGGGGTGTAAATGGGGCACTTGGCCCAGGGGAGGAGCCGGGGGTGGGGGTGGGGGGCTTCAGCTTGAGGACCTTGGCTCCCAACGGCAAGGGCAGCAGGGGACTGGGCACTTCCTCCTGGGAGACGAGCCAGTGGCTGAGCAGGAGGTGTGACCCCCGCAGGCTGGTCCCAGGCGTTCAATCCTTGTCCTCTCTCCAGACGGACGGCAGGATAAAGGAGTCATTTTCACAAACTCGTGTTCTGGTTCATTATTAGTATTAATAGTTCATTATACTAAATATTGTAAATATTTGTTGCAATAACAACAAAGTATTTTTAGAAGCAGCTGTAGCACTTGGCTTCAACTCCCACAACTCCCAAATTCCAAAAGAAAGACATGGCGTTGTGAGCCTCTGTGTATGTGGGACCCTCTCTGCCCAGTGGTGACAGACAAATAGCTAGCATCCCATTGTACAAGAAGAACTTAGCATTTTCTGGACATCTCCTTTGGCCAAAACATAGGACACCAGACTTTCCTTCTCGGAATGACCCCTAGAAAGCCAGCCACGTACAATGAAGCTCTCCCTGTACAAAAGAGGCATGTCCTTGGGGAAGGCAGAACATGGCTGGGCCTTAGTTTTGTCATCTGTGCAACGACAGGGTAGGGCCACCCGATGTGAAGGCTCTTGCCGGCGCTGACGTTCTTACAGCAAGGCCCACCTGTAACAAAGCACGGGTCCTGGCTGCAGTGTCCCTCGCTCTCCATCCCTACCCCAGCCCCTGTCCTCCCAGCCCTCCCCGCGGTTCCTCACACCGCCCCCCACTATCCCCTGCCCCCCACGCCCAGGCTCCTCCCCTGCTTCCAGTGTCTCCCCATCTGCACGGCGCCCACCGCGCATTAGAGCCTGGTTAATTCTGCTTTGGCAAACCCACAAGCTGGTTAATTCCCCCAACATTCCCTGGCAGCCTCTCCTCCTCCACCTCAGCAGAGACTTAAGAGCCAAGAGCAGCCCTGAGCTCATGTTCTGCCCGGCTTTATTACTTCTAGAAGTCTGGCTTCATTCACTAATGTGCTATTAATTATGCTGCAAGTAATTGAATCTAAGTTGAATATTCTGAGACAGCTAAAAAAAAAATACCTGCAGTCCAGGAGGTTTACTTTGAATGCTTTTTTCATTACTTGCTGCACCTTAAGATTTTACTTTTATGGCAAAAACTAAGAAGTTGTTGCTAGTACTAAACAATGGTGCTCAAAATAAGTTTTGCTGTATGGAAAGGGGATTGGGTGACAATCTGGAGATGGAGGGACAGAGGACACTAACACAAAACTAGGCACCTCATATCGATTAGCTCATTTAAATGTCAGAACAATGGACCTTTATGGTTTCCATCTCACAAGTGAAACTTTAAAAAGGGAAGTCTTACAACCAGGGGCAGGACTGGGTTTGGACCCAGACCTGTCTCACTCCAAATGCTGTGGTCTCTTATGACGCCCATGACCTTTAGTCACTCAGACAGACGTTCCTGCAAATATAAGGTCAAGGACATCAGCCCACAAAAAGTATGTGCAGTAGTAAATCTTTACTTGCAAACTATGGAACCTGGTTATTTGTTTCATCCAAAAGTAGGAACTACTCAATATTTTTAGATCTTAGAGAAAAGAATGTTTTGAGTTGGTAAGAGAAACTAAAAAATATAAAATAAGCATTATAGTTAGCAAAAAATGACTTTGACTTCGTAAGACAGCAAGCAATAGAGAAAGGAAATTGGGTGGGCCTATGCTTTATATTGCCGACCTTTAAAAGGCACTTCCTTCCCCCCAGTTCCTACCACCTCCACCTACCCCATTTCTTAAGAACCTTACTCGGGATGTTTCTTCATCTTTCTGGTACAAAAATGTGGGTGTGTGGCTAAGAACTAATTTCTTGAATGCTAACACAAGTGTACGTTAGTGGACAGGCAAGGTAGGAGCTAAGAAAGAAAATATAAATGTTTATGACAGAATGAAGTTTAAACATCATGGGGTGAATGGAGGGGTGGAGAGAGAAGGAGAAGGCGAGGGGGAAGAGAGCGTTTGGTCATTTTAACTCCTTTAGATCAGAGGTCAGCAGATATCAAGCTATGTGCCATTCTGCTGACCGCCTCTTTTGGTAGAGTGTAGGAGTTAAGAATGGTTTTACATTTTTTAATAGTTGTAAAAACCTCAACTACAGAATATGCAACACCAAGATTGAACCCAGTGGTAACAAACGTACCTCTCTGGTGGAGGTACTGATAAGGGGGTGGGTGTGCAGTGGCAGGGCACGATGTAGAGGGGAAACCTCTATTCCTTCTTCTCAATATTTGCTGTGAACCTAAAAGTGCTCTAAACAAAAATCTTTTTTAAAGAAATCAAAATAATAGTATTTTGTGACACATGAACATTATATAAAATTTCCATTTCAGTGTCTTTAAATAAAGTTTTATTGGGATACCTCATGCTCATTTGTTTGTGTACTATCTATGTCTGGTTGTATGCTACAATGGCGGAGCTGAGTAGTTACAACAGACACTGTGTGACCCACAAGCCTAAAGTATAGACTATCTGGCCCTTTACAGAGAATGTTTGCTGACTTTGCTGTAGGTCATGGGTCCCCAGGAGGGTGGTACCTGTACCCCGGGGGGTATGTGCTGGGCTGTTGAGAGGTAGACAAAAATAATCAGTCATGGCGAAAAAACAAGTGAGGTAAAGAAAAGAAAATGCAAACCGTTAGTTATGGAACAATAAATGTTAAGTTTGAATCACCATTAATGGAGACATTTAAAATTAGATCACATTAGCAAATGATGATTGGTGAGGGCGTGGCTATAACCCTTCCCCCACACCGCTCCTCTGTCAATCATTATGCAGTTCCAGAACAATCCATTTGCAGCATTTGTAGAATTTCCCCAAACATATAAATACATCCGTAGCCAGACTGATCCGTTTTGTTATTGACTGAGTAAAAGTAACCATGTTGTCTTTAATCATGATTCTTTTCAAGTAGTTTTATTTATTTAATGTTTAAATACTTGATCATCATTTTCAATATTTAACTGTGTTGCAAGCATTGCCAAATTAAATCTGTGGTTTGTACTTTCAGTGTAGGAATTCTTCTTCCCTAACTTACTACCTCCTTTCCACTATTTTACATTAAGATAGACACTGAACAAAAGTGCCAGTATTTACAAACAGCTGCTTTAAAAACAATGGGTACAATCTATAGAAATGGGTGTCAAAGGGGCACACACGTGGGAAAAGGCTGGGAACCGCACTGCTCTAGATAATTCTCTGCCAATCACACTACCATCCTCCTACCCTCTCCTCCCTGTCCATCTCTCCATGCCCCTCCCATCCGCTTTTCAGTAAGGAAAGGAAGAAGGAAGCTGGCTGTGTGGAGTTGCTGGTCGAACTCAAAGTGTGTGAGGGGTGTGTGTGTGTGTGTGTGTGTGTGTGTGTGTGTGTTCAATGCTTTATTTCATTGTTTACTTTTCGTTGTGCAAGGAGCGAATTTCAATCATCTGGAAATTTCCTCTTCTGACACAAACACTTACACAGACTCTGTGTTAACCAGGTTCACGTCTATCCCTCATTTGGTAACACCAGGTGGAAGAGGTTTTAATGAACACATAGGATTTCGGGATGAGCTAGATGCATGAGCTAGGGTCTGTACAAAAAGGAGAGGTAAAATAATCATGCTAAAGAAGACAACTTAAAGAAAAGAGGAGCCAGGGTCCTAACATTTCTGCAGAGATGGCACTCAGTGGGTGATGGCAGCATCACCTCATGACCCTTCCGGGGTTGGCAAAGCCTTCTCTGGGGGGCAGGGATGGATGCTGCAATAGAATCTTCTCTGGGAGAAAGTCTGTTTCCTGCACAAAGTGCTGCACTTCCACTGTCTGTCTTATCCCCACCGATGGGTAGGGGCACAGGAAGGGCGTCCCAGCCCGTCAGGTGGAAGAGCTACTCTTGTGCCCCTTGCAGGGCTTCACATACTGACCGCTTTTCTGCAGCCTGGCTAGGTTTGGACCATGTCCCTTGGCTTAGCTGACACTCTGAGATGGTCACCTTTCATCACCTCACAGGATATGAAGTTACTTCTGATAGCCAGATGGCCTTGGCATGTTAGGCTTTTGCTCTCACCTCCTGAAGACCTCATCTGCTGAGTCTTCTCTTTCCCCCAACCTTCACAGGCTGGATCCCCAGATTTCATCTTCACTCTCACAGATTGTTTTCTGGAAGACCATGTTCTCCCAGGACTTCAAATACCCTTTCTATACAGTTGACTCCAAAACCTATATCATGATTGGTTTAAATCAGTCACGGTTATACCTTTTCCCTTTGCCATATTGCCACTTTTCCAGGCTCTTCTGTAGTTAGAGAAGGTGATGGAACACAGGTAAGGGTTCTGCTGGGAGGCCCCTGGGGAACACTTCTTTTGCTCAGGGACGTAGACGACCACCGAGGCAATGCCCTTACCCACTTACCACCTTTCCCAGCCTTCCCGCCCTGAATGGGCTTGCACCATCCTGTGCTTCTGAGGTGACAGGCATGAGACCACCAGCCAACACACTGAGGATGACAGAGCGGAAACGCGTGGGCCTTGGACAGCATTGAGGAGCAGCTACACCAAACATGGCATCCGAGGGCTGTCTGGGCGGTACCCAGCCATGTAACAGGAAAGACAGAGGTGTTTACGGCTGGGGTCTGCCCAGCCAGCCCTCACGGATGTGAGTGGATGCCCCGTGCGTCGGGTCGTCTGTGGCTTACATCTCTCACACCTTCCCTGTCTGGTACCATTTCTCATAGGAGAGAGGACGAGGACAGTGACTGCTGCTAAGCCACCAAGTATACGATGTTAAGGATTTGGCTCCTCATTCTAAGAAGGCTGAACAGACAAAATACTCAGGGAAGGCCCGTGCCTTGTTAGAATGGCCCGTGAGCGTTTCTCTGCCCTGAGCTCGTCTGAGTTGGGCAGAAGCATGTAGTCCCATAATCCTTTGCTTTTGAGACGTCGTGTTTTAGGATCTTAACTACTGTGTCTTGAACTGTTGTGGCGTACTCCGTGTCTTCCCGTGGTCTCCCCACAAATGCCCGAGAGAATGAATCGGAAAAGTGAAATGAATTCTCTTATCATTTGATTCGTGCCCATGTTGCCATGTGTCCATAATAAATTATCACTTAAAAATACAACATATAAAATGTTTAAAAAGATTCTTTGGGTTTTAAAAGCAGTGGCATGGTATTAGGTGCCTTACTCCTCAATGAAATCATAAATTTCAACCTTTAAATTCCCTCCAGAAGCTGTACAGAGTGGCTTAGATTTGCAGGGAGAAGCTGTTAAACTGTAAAGGACTAAAGCTGTCCAATTGGCCCTGAAACAGCACCGAAGGGAATGAACCTGTTTGCCTGGTTAGTTCTTTTCTTTTTAATTCATTTTTATTGTTAGACTTATTGGGGTGACATCTGTTAGCAAGGATTACGTAGGTTTCAGGCATACAGTTCTACAGTGCATTGTCACCTTGTTGTAGCAGCAGGTTAGCCCCGTGCAGGGGCCCCGGGTTCTGGAATGGGCCAGCGCTGCCTTCCACCTCTGACTCTAACAGTCACACTTTGCATGACTCTCAGTAAGCGACTTAATCGCAGCGAAATTTCCTCACTATCACATTGTAACGTTGGTGGTAGTGGGGTGTGTCTGTGTCTGTGATGGCGTGGGGGGTCCTTACAGGAGTTTTGGGGGGAAGAGTGCCTGGAGCCCCGTGGCTGATTTGGTACCAGGCACTCCATAAATGGTAGCTGATTATTAAAGTTTCTAATAACATCACCATAGGAACATCCCCTTATTAAATCTCATCTGCTTCAGGCTAAACGTGTGAAACATTTCATGTGGATAATTCAAAGAGCGCCCCGTGTTTGTACTAGGTCTTCTCTGCCTTCAGAGCAGCGATGCGTCTGGTTCTCCCCGCTCCTGTGAGAGACTCCACATGCTTTTCAGCCACGTGCAGGATCTGTGGGGTCCTCCTGGCTGGGGTGCGCTGACCTGGGGTTTGGCCACCGACTGCTTGGCTCACCTACCAGGCACCTCTGACGGGTCCTGCGGGCCCTGGCTGGGCCTCCGGGGGGCCTCTGACAAGGCTAGAGACGAAGACCCAGACCTCCTTCGTGGGCGCCCTTCATACCTGTCCTTGCTTCTTCAGCTCTGGCTGCCAGCCAGCCCCAGGTCTCCTCCCTGTGCTCCCCTTCCCTTTCTGCCATCTGTTGCTTCTGACAGGTTTTGTCTCCTGTTTTACTGCAGGAGAGATGGCAGGGGCCCTTCGAGGAAGGCCAACGCACAGTGCCCCCAAGCACAAACACAGTCCTTTGAGAGTTTCTGAGGCTTTTCGTGGCCAATTACAAAGATGATACTTCTGCGGGGGCAGGGGGCTAAGGAGCCTGAACTCTTCCATTCTCTCTTCTCCTCGCTCTCTCTCCCCACCTCCTCTCCTCCTCCCCCCCCACCCCTCCTCTCCCTCTCTCTTCCTGCCTAACATCTATGAGAAGAGGCAGATGTGTATCTTGGTGGGGATGATGAAGCAGTGGTTAGTGGGTAAGAGAGTCTCCTGAGGGAAAAGGCAGATACGTGCATGTCCCAGGATCTTCAGGCCAAGAGCTGGGAGGGAACTTCAGAAAGAAACAAGAATGGGTCTCTCCAAAGGTGGGAAATGGTAAGGGCGTGTGGATGTCCTCAGTGGGATCCCCTTGGCAGTGAAGTGGCCATGAGAGGAGGTGGGAGAATGACCCTAAGGACTACCTTGTCTCCTCTCTCTTCCCTTCAGTCACCTTGAGACCCTCACGGCCCCGGGCCAGCAGTGACAGCCTGAGAGACGAGGGGAAGATGGTCCCCACTGCAGTGGGACCTGCAGTTTGAGCCAGAAGAGAAGAAAATGCCAAACTGTTGGGTGGAGGAGAGGGAGTGTGGTGTTACCAGCCAGCTGGGAGGACAGTCAGGGGATCGAGGGTGCACCCATGTCAGGGATGTCAGGGACCAACCCCACCAAACACTCTCATATGCATATGCGTTGCCATATGTGGAAATGTGTGCACTGCTCACAAAACTGTATGCACAGAATGGATGAGCCTGTGTAGATGTTGGCAGCTACCCGGTTTCACTGGCACTAATAAAATCAATCCGACAGTAAGTGTCTGCTTAAACATCACCTTTTCAGTGAGTTCTTCTGCAACCTTAAAATGGCACCGTCTCCCATGTTCTGGCTCCCTGCGCACCTTTCCTTCTTAACGGTTCTCCCACAGCACTTAGCAGTACATGGTTTGCTTCTTTGTCTCTCCCCACTTAAGAATAGGGACCTTGTGTTATCCCCAACTCTAAAAATACATCTGGAGTTCCCTGGTGGCGTAGTGGCTAAGGGTTCAGCGCTGTCAACGCTGTGGCCTGGGTTCGATTCCCAGCCAGGGGACTACCCACATACAAAAAACAAACAAACAAACGAACAAAAAAAAAAAACTTCTGGCTTATAGTAGTACTTAATAAATAATTTTTGGAAGAAGTGGGGGTCAGAGAGAAGGAAGGAGAGAGTTAAAAGAAAGGGAAGGACAGGAAAGAAAAGGTGGAAAGGAGTGAGGGAAAGAGGAAGGGAAGGGAAGGAAAATAAATAAAGATGTGGACCAAGCCTGGTAGTTGTCTGACCAGCCCCTGACTACCTTTTGTGAGGACAGCTTGGATTGTCCCACAGAGGCATGAAGGGTCCTGTGTACTGGACTTGGATTAACAAGGAGCCCCCTGGAGGTAGCCCCCTGGGGGTAGGCACTTAGCTAATGCTGCCTGATGAAGCCTCCTCAGTAGCTGAGAGGAGAGGCTCGCAGGCCCCTTTGGACAGGCTCGTAGCTAGAATGAACATTTCCTAAAGGAAAGGTGGCACAGGCACTACCGAATTAAAGCCTCATAGCATCACTATGAGAACAATATTATCAATAGTTCAGCGTTACACAAATTTAAGGTAGGTAGAGCTCAGGTAGAGCTTATTTGCGCAAGCCAGTGGGGACTCTGAGCCTAGGACCAGATTTGATGGAGCCCAAGGCTTCCCAATTCTTGCCACCCCCGACCAGGCCTCGAACTTGGCCTCCTGGGGAGCAGCCCATTCTGTGAACTGTTGCCTCTTCCCTTCCAAATCTAAAATGCCCTGTGCTCTGTGTCTTAGTGCATGCGTCCCCACAAAGGTGCTGGGGGCTGGTTATGGCTTGTTCACCTCAGAGGGCGGACTGAGACAACCTCGTAAAACCCCAGCTGTCCCGCTCTGAGCACGAAGTAGATGGACTACAGTATGTAACCGGGCGTGCGGTAGGGGCTCGGGAAGGTTTTGAGGCTGTTGTTATTTTTTCTGAGCGGGGCAAGAAACTAAGCTCCATATGCATTACCTCTTCTCTCTCCTTTTCTGAATATTTTCATCACACTCTGACATTGAATAGTCTTTCACAGTTTAAAAAAAATTAAAAAAGCTCTCTAACACATTATCTCCTTTGGGCTTTGCAACAAGCCCCTGAAGTGGCCCAATAGCCCCATTTTTCAGAGGAAGGAAGAGGCTCCCGGCCAGGGCGGTTTCTACCATTCATCCGGCTCCACTTTCTCCTGTCCTGTGTCCTCAGGCCAAGAAGAGTCGTGGAGGACTTGTTGGGATAGAGAGAGAAGAGGAACAATGGTACTTGTCTTGGGTCTTGTTTTCTTCTGCGATCCCCGGTGCTGGGTGTGGTTTCCAGGTCAACTATGACAGGAATGGCTTTGTTGGTACGAAGCAGGCACCTCTCCGCCAAGCTGGCCTGGGAAGTTCCTCGCGTTGGCTTTGAAGGCCCTGGGAGATGCAGCGGTTCTGCAGCCCTGGGTCTGAGGGCTTGGCTCTAAGTCCTGTTTCTTCCAGGAACTGCTTCCAGGTGCGGGGCGGGGATGGGAGCAGAGGGCCAGACGTAGGTGTTGGCTTGACATGGAGCTCTACGCTTGATTTCTGTATGGTTTGAATTTTGACACACTTTTTATTTTATGACGTGATTGGCCGTGGATCAGGATGCACACCTGTTATGATGCAGTGATTTGTGGACTGAGGAGCTGGCAGAGAAGTGGGGGCTTTATGAAATCGCCCTCAGTTCACATGCCACAATGGAAAGGTGAACCACGGTGCTGGGGGACTGGTGTGATTAACTCTGTGTGGCAACTGAAAGTGGTGTGTTTGGAACTGCGCAAAGCAAGGACAGCCTGTACACCATTGTCTCTTAGGCTGCTCTGTCGAAAAATTCAGTGAACACCTAGCACTTGTCACCTCTCCCTCAAAAATCTCCTCTTTCTGATTCCTGTTACATCCTCCACGTAGGCACACAAGCTGGGACTCTGGGAATCACTTTGTCTACATCCAAGCCCTGTAATTCTAGTTCCTAAATATTTCACACATCTCTCCTAACTCCTCACTTAGGCTCCTATCTTGCTTGTAAGGACACAGTGCTGTTCTCGTCTCACCCTCTGCAGGTGCCCCTTCAATCAGTGCTTCGCACACCTGCCCTTAACTAAAACGTAGAGCTGATGCTATGGTGCCCCTGCTCAGAGCCGTTCAGTGTTATGCCCTGCACCATTGGATCCGAAGCGGGTGCGTGCTGGGCCATCATAGATATGCAAAAAATAATCAGTAATGGCAAAAACAAACAAACAAACAAAAACCCCCAAAGGTAATGTGAAAAAATAAAACAAAACAAAACATTAGTTATGGAACGATAAATGGTAAGTCTGAATCACCGTTAATGGAGACACTTCAAAATTAAATCACATTAGTGAATGATGATTGGCGAGGGTGTAACTATGAACCCTTCCCCCAAAGTGCTCTCCTACCAGTCATTACCCACAGGTTTAGAACAACCCATTTGCCACTTTCTAGAATGTCCCCAAACATACAAATACATCCATAGCAAGACTGTGTGATCAGTTTAGTTATTGACTGACTAAAAGTATGTTGTCTTTATTTGTGATTCTTTTCAAGTAGCTTTTTTATTTAATGTTTACATACTTAATCATCACTATTAATATTTAACTTTTATGAATATTTTAAAATTAAATCTGAGGTTTCTACTTTTAGTGTAGTAATTTTTCTTTCCTAACTTAGTACCAAAGTTTTAGTATTTTACATTAAGGTAGGCACTGAACAACAGTGTCAGTATTTAAAAATAACTTTTAAAATCTATGGGTACAATTTATAGAAATGGAGTTAAAAGGGGTACACAAGTGAAGAAAGGTTGGGAGCCATTGCCCTAGACAATAGACTCCAACATATTACCATGGTAGGCAAGGCCTTCTATAAGGTGGTTCCTGTAGACATCTGTTCTCTCTCAACTCCCTGTCAATAATCATTGCCTTAGAACAACAAAACTATGCTGTACTTGGTTTCCAATATCTGTTTACTAAGAATATTCCCCTCCTCTGCCACTCTCGTCACCTGGCTACCTCCAACACACTAAGGACTCAACTCATATGTCCTATCTTCCTCTAGACCCATAGACTGGGCTCCATCACCCTCAATTCTCCTGTAGTGCTCTTGAATGGCTCTATCATTGCTTTCATCACACAGCTTTACAACCAAGTGTTTTGTATAATATCACCTCTACCAGAAGGCAGGGGCCATACCTTATTCATCTTTGTATTCCAAATGCATGGCATATAATAGGTGCTCAAAAAATGTTCCTTATGCTTCTCAATACTAAGTTTGGAGTTGTACGGTTGCTCTGTAGCAGGTCAATGGGCAGAGAATGTAGCAGCATGCAAAATGACTTCATTTATTTCCCTTCATCACTGCAGGACAGCGGAGGACCCGGACAGACAATGCCCACTGGAGATGAGCAGAGTGGTTTCCCCAGTGTCCATGCCTTTTATATGACAGAGCTCTCTCTCTCAAACCTGGACCTTCTCACTTGAAGTCCAGGCCTCTTTCTTTGGTGGATTTTAGTCCTGGCTTTTATTTGTTGGCTAAGTGTTGGGGTGCACCTCACGGAGAGCAGATGTTTTTTCTCATTTTATCCACTGTTCTTCAAAAATCTCATCCATAGTTTTGGCGGGAGGTGGCCCACATTTGAATTTTGAAGATATTGTCACAGCCATAGCCCTCTCAGTCCTCATCAGATCCTCACTGAGGAAACTGTCACGGCAGGTTGAGGGCCCTGAGAGAGGACCCCAACTAGAAAGCACCAAGCACACAAATGCAAGAGCCAGGTGTTTTGCTCCTTTTGTGCCTAGACCTCATGGTAGGTACTGAATACATATTTGTTGAATTAATTAATCAAGAGTTAGTGAATGTTGGCATGAAGTCAAGTTTTGTTGGTTTGGAATGGAGAAGCCAGGCATTTGGGAACTCAATCAGGATGTGTAAAAGAGGTATCAAAGTATCCCTCAGTTCTAGAGATAGCAGCTAGAAAGAAGATCACTTTCTCTCCTAAACCAAGATAATAGGATGTCTGTAGGGTCCCCTAGGGCTGAAGTCCCCAACACTCCAGTCTCCCTTAGCAGGTGAAAGAAAGCTTTAAGCAGGCAGCTGGCTCCTAGCAGCCAGCAGTGGGATTCTTGGAAAGGTATTATCACTCCAACTGTCAGGATGGGGCTAGAGCTCATCGGCTTCCAAGAATGTGACTGATGGCAAATTTGAGTTCAAAAGAAGATTGGATTTCAAGGCAACTGAAAGCTATTCAGCCAAAGCCAAGTTTTACAGGGAGAGTTTCCTCCTGTCTCCTCTCCTCTCCTCCTTCTCCCTCTAGGGCAGCCCAGGGCTTGTTGGGACCTGAAAAAGAACTGACAGTGCTTGACTGTTTCCTTAATTAAGAAAACGGGAGATGGAAAACCAGGCTCCGGACTTGTTCATGAACCGAGGGAGGATGGTAGAAACGCATCTCCCTGGGCGCCCTGGTTAGCTGGCTGCTCGGAGTGTCCGAAGCGGTGAGTGCCTGGGCTGGGCCCGAGCGCCCACATCCCGCCCTCAGCCCCCTCTCTCAGGAAAGAGCCACTTACCATGTTCTCTGCTGACTACAATGAAAAAAGAAAGGATCACTAGTAACAAATTGAAATCTTATGTTTGATTAGAACTCGCCAGTTTGCTGTCACAAAA
This sequence comes from Lyroderma lyra, assembly GCA_004026885.1. Classification (NCBI taxonomy): domain Eukaryota; kingdom Metazoa; phylum Chordata; class Mammalia; order Chiroptera; family Megadermatidae; genus Lyroderma; species Lyroderma lyra. The sequence goes on from PVJL010008733.1 coordinate 52,799, forward strand.
ACACAGCGAAGCAGCTACACAGACAGGCGCTGTTAACACTTTGCAGATAAGAAATCTGAGTCCAAGGGCGCTTAAAGGACTTGATCATGGTCACATACCCACACTCCCTGATGGTGGCGCAGGCCGAAAACCAGGCCCCTGGAGAAGACAGCCTCCAATGACTGAGTACATCCTCGGCGCCTGGCACACTTTTAAGCACTTTCATGTACAAAGCATTTAATTCTCACAGCAACCTCAGAAGTAGATGCTTTTTCCATTACCATTTTATAGATGAGCGAACAGAAGCTCAGAAACATTAAGTGAATTGCTTGAGACCATACAACCATTAACAGTGGCACCAGAATTCCTTTTTTGAACATAACCAGTCTGGCTCCAGAGTCAGTTATACAACCATGACTTGAGTCTAAATTTCCATGCTCAGAAGAAAATCTCAGTTTTCTGGATGTCCCCACAGTTGAACATTGAAGATATGGTTATAATCCCAGCCCTATCGATCCTCATCGGATCCTCATGGGGCAGCTGTCACACTTGGCCAAGGCAAGCTGAGGGCCCTGGTCGAGGACCCCAACCAGAAAGTACTAAGCACACAAATGCAAGAGCCAGCACACCAATGATCAGAGGGCATCTTGACAGATGAAAATGACAGGAATACGGTGAAAGGAGGGCAAAACAAGGAAAGATATATAGAGTCCATGCAGCTGGTCAATCACCAGGAAGCCTGCAGAAGGAGGAAAGAAAAGGGTTAAGGGAAGTGCATGTCCAGCCATCTTATTGATGTCATATGGGCTTTATTGAGTATTTAGTTTGTGCACTATCCTGTTATGCAACCTTATTTAAACCTCACACTGACGCTATGAGGAAACACTATGAGGCTGAGTTACCACCTACGAGTCCTACTATATTGTTAACAAAGACAACCTGGCTGTCAACATAAGATGATCATTTTATGATAACATTTAACATAAGATTCCCAAGGTCCCCTCCTTTCCTGGCCCCCATGGATCCAATCAATGAAAAATCCATCATTATTTAGCCTTCAAGACTCCTTACAGTGAGTCAAAAGCACATAGATAGCTTATGGAATCACTGTTCTCCAGGCAAATGCACTAGGGAAAGACTCCCCCCAAATTCATCTTTACATTCAGCTACCCACAGTGGGTAAACTGGTACTTTGTTTGAATAGCAAAGTGGAGTATTTTAGGCATGGATACACTAGATAAGAAGCACTGAAAACAAAGCGAAACATAAACAAACAAGTGGAAATAATTTTTATTCCCTCATTAGCACTAACTTTAAAACATCTATTAATAGTAATAAACCAAGTTTACTTAAAATTCACCCCTCATTATAAAATAAAGAAAAACAGACTCGGTTCAAAAGCCTAGTGCAGAGGAGTGGTGACGTGCCTCTGCACAAAAATGACATGCTCCTTCAGACACTTAGTTAATTACACTTAATTTTATTTACAGATTTCTCATGGCCTTTCCCTTGTTTGGGTTCTCTTCCTGGTCTAAACTCATCCAGTTCTTTCTGACCCACCTTTTGGTCAGTTTTTCTCCTTTCTTGAAGCTCCTTTAGATCTTCTGGAGAAAACATTCTCTTATTCATCTCAAGCCCAGCCCAAGGGGAAACTAAATAAACAAGCAAACAAAACTCAGCTTGCTTCCCAAGTACATACACAGGGAGATAACATAGAAATTCAGGCAGTAAATGCTATGTGTCAAGTGCATGTTCTAGACCTGAGGTTCCCTAACTTTTCTCTCTTTGCCAACCTTTAGTGTCTCAGCCATGTTTTCATGGTGCCCCCCAGGCCAGAAGAAATACTGACAGTATGTTTACTAAGTAATTAAGCAATTAGGTCCAAATAACTTAATAAGTATTTATGGCTCACCAACTTAGTAGCCAATTGAAAAATTAATACTCAAAAGATTGAAAGAAAATATAGCATTTGTATTTCATTATTAAATAATTATAATCACTTATTTATGGGCACTGCACAACTTTTCGGACTTCGGAATCACATGAATACAAATTGCCACCCTCATTAGGACAAGATCCCACATTGATTTTCTGGAAAAACTTTTCTCAGTGCTCACAACTGCAAAAATACATCTTTAAAAGGAATGGCGCGATCTAATGAGGGGACTGTGCACTCCCTGACCTAGTAGTTTGCATGGCATCTGAAACAGTCCTCAGCACCCTGTGAACTTGCTGCAGAGCCCTGGGCATCTCGGCACTCAGTTTGGTACCACAGCGGTACACAATAAATGTGGTGAGAGTTCAAAGGAGGAACCAAACTATTCCTGTGAAACTAGTTCACAGAAGATTTCAGGATTTCCTGGAGGAGGAGAAACTGGAGCTGGGCTGGTTGGCTCTGCTGGGTGAAGAAGACAGGATGCGAGCATGCCAGAATGGAAGAAAGGGTCATGGTCAATGTGCCAGGCCAGCCAGCAGCCACCTGGACTGGCTGAAGACGAGAAGGAGGAAGCAGGCTACAACATATCAGCGAGGGTCCTAGCCATCAGCCTGAGGGCTGGGGCCAGGCTCATCCTCCCTGTGGACCACCTTTCCTGCACCTACACTTGCTGAATTCCTACTACTTTCTCTCCTCAACTGGTCTGACAGCTCTGAGGGCAGGGACCGTCTTTATAACTTTGTATCTTCCATACCAAGGAGCTTTGTTTAGAGAGCTCTTTCAAAAACGATTGACCATATTGACACACCCGACCTTGCTAGCATGCTAATATCTGGGCCTTTGAGACCAATGGCACAGCTAAAGTGTAGAGGGGTTCAGCACCAGGCCAGGCTGCTGGGTGAGGGCTTTGATTCCTGCTACACATTCCCTTGTAACTAGTTTGGGGGTACTCAGCCCCTGCTTTGTTTTTCTTCTTCTTCTTCTTTTTTAGTTTGCTCATTTAAAAAAATAATTGTGTTTTTTTATTATAGTTGACATATAATATTATATTAGTTTCAGGTGTACAACATAGTGATTAGACATTTATATAACTTATAAAGTGATCAAAGGCTATAACAAGAGGCAAAGAGGGACCCAGTAACCTCACTTTTGGGTATTAATCCAAAGAAACCCAAAATGCTACTTTGAAGGGATATGTGCATCCACATGTTCATTGCAGCATTGTTTACAATGACCAGGATAAGGAGACAACCTGGTGTTCATCAATGAATGAATGGATAAAGGGGAGGTGATACATACATACAATGGAAAATTACTCTTCCATAAAAAAGAATGAAATCTTGCCATCTGCAACAATATAGAGGGACCTAGAGGATAATGAGCTGAGTGGAGTATGTCAGACAGAGAAAGACAAACGCCATAGGATTTCACTCCTATGTGGAATCTAAAGAACAAAATAAACAAACAAAACAGAAACAGACTCACAGATACAGAAAACATGTTGATAGCTACCAGCTTGGAGGGGTGTTGGGGGGGTGGGTGAAAAGGGGAAGGGATTAAGAAGTACAAATTGGTAGTTACAAAGTAGCCATGGGAATATAAAGTATAGTATAGAGAAGAAATAATATGGTAATAACTAAGTCTGGTGTCAGCCCTTGTGTTGTTGTGGAGAACAGTCTGATGAAGAGCACCTGAGAAGGCTCATTTTCATATCTCTTATCAGAGTTCTACCAGGAGGGCAGATCTTAGGGAAATGCCCCCTGCTGCCAGCCAAGCCTCCCAGCACGCCTCCGGTCTCTGTTCCCACGAGGCAGCCCAGATGGGACAGCAGCCCCTCAGAGAGCTGTTTGTGTCTCTCGTATTTACAGTGTAAACAGCATTTAGGCTGCAGCTCTGGAAGGCCTCCATCTATTTTTCAGATAAGCTGTGGATGTGGTTTCTGGGCTGGATGGCAGGCCATTACAACTCGGCAGGTTTTGAGCATGGCTTCTGGGATCTTCCTTTTGCCGGCCATTACAGGAAGAAAAAGAAATCCTCTGATCTTTGCTGATTTTGCATCCACTCTCTTTATTTACATTGCTCCTAAATAGGTATTATCCCAGGAAAAAAGAGGAGGCTTATTTTTCTGCACCACTGTCCCTTATAGCACTGCTTTAGATAACAAATCACTTGGGAACATCACTGTATGGCAAAAGTTCATTGGATGAAAGGCAAAGTCAACAATAACAAATGAAATCTTCATAATCAAGGACAGTGGAGCAGTCTGCATCTGCAGCTATGCAACCAAAATATCTGTCTCTGATTAATAGATGTGTCATTGAAATGTACTGGCTTCAGTACAAATATGGGTACATTTGTAATTAGGGTTATCTTTTACTTTGAGGAAGAGCTGCATTCTAGCAAAATGAATACATTATGAATTCTATTTCAAGAGAAGCCTATTGTTTTCCTGTTAATTCCCTTTGTAAATTTGAAAATGCTTTCTCTGCTTCTCACCATCTCTTAGAGGTCTGGGTTTACAAAGTAGCAATCGATGAGTTTTTGTTTCTTTGTTGCTTTCAGTTTTATATTCCACATATGAGTGAAGTCATACAGTTCTTTGTTTTTTCTGTCTGGCTTATCTCACTAAGCATGATGATCTCCAGGTCCATCCATGTTGTTGCAAATGGCAATATTTCATCTTTTCTTACAGCTGAGTAATATTCCATTGTGTATGTGTACCACAGCTTCTTTACCCAGTCATCTGTCACAGGGCACTTAGGTTGTTTCCATGACTTGGCCACCATCAACAGTGTTGTGATGAACATTGGGGTACATAGTCTTTGCAGACTAAGGTTTCCAAATTTTGGGGTAGATATCCAGACTCTGGGTGGTAAACACATAATGCAACACATAGACAATGCACTATAGAATTGTCCACCTGGAATCTATGTAATTTTTGCTAACCAATTTCACCCCAATAAATTTAACAACAAAAAATATTTTTTATGAGAGACATTTTAATTCCTCCTAGGTATTTTGTCCTGAATAAGGGTAAATTACCATTAGTAGGAGAATAATGCTTCATGATTCAAGCACCCAAACTTCTCACAGGTCTTTGCCCCAGAGAAAATTCACTTATTTTTGCTTTAACTGTGACTTTAAAACTTTTAAATTAAAAGTAAAATCTATAACATTGGTTGTGACCACTAATCAACAGTCCTAAAGATGAAGATAAGAAAAATAAGTCTAGTAAAATTTGGAAGTTCTCTCCAAATTCTTTTTGTTTCTAATCAATACTGAAGAGAATTCTAACTTTTGTTTACCACTGGAGTGGAATAAGTAAGGATTTCTTAACTCACCCTTGATGTTAACACTTCCTCAAGTCAAAACCTTTCCTGGGGCTCTGGGGATGATTTACATTTTCATTCAACCTGGGCATTAAAAACAAAAACAGGCATGCAGCATAGGGAATATAGTCAATGTATACTATGTGTGGCACCAGGTGGGCACTGGACTTATCAGGGGGATCACTTTGTAAATTATGTAAATGTGTAACCACCATGCTGTACACCTGAATCTAATATAAAATAATATTGAATGTCAACCATAATGGGAAAAAAATGTGTTAGAAGAAAAAGCAAACAAAGCTCTGGCTTTTGTTCTGTTCTCCAATTACCTGCTTTCAATGACCTCCTGCCCCCTCCCCACTAGAACACGAGTTCCTGGGAGGCAGGAATTTTACCTGAGTCTTTCCTTCCCCATTTATCCCAGGTGACTTAGAGGAGGGCCTGGCACACAGTCTGTGCTCAGTAAGTATTTCCTGAGGAAAGGAATGAATGAAGCAGCAGATGGAGAGGAGAGCAGTGTTGTGAGGCTTGTGAGGGGCAGAAGGAATGAGTGGTACTTGACTAAGGGTAGTACTCAATCCCTGGTTTTCTCCATCCCCCTTCTCTGGCAGTCTATCAAATATTTTTTATAGTTAGACTTATTGGGGTGATATTGGTTAACAAGGATTACATAGGTTCCAGGTGCACAATTCTACAGTGCATCGTCTACGTGCTGCACTACGTATTCACCACCCAGTGCCAACTCTCTTTCCATCACTATATAGTTGACTCCCCCTCCCCCTCCCCCCTTACCCTCAGGTAAGCACTACACTATTGACTGTGTCCATGAGTTTTGTTTCTTTGTTGCTTTCAGTTTTATATTCCGCATATGAGTGAAGTCATGCAGTTCTTTGTTTTTTCTGTCTGGCTTATCTCACTAAGCATGATGATCTCCAGGTCCATCCATGTTGTTGCAAATGGCAATATTTCATCTTTTCTTACAGCTGAGTAATATTCCATTATGTAAATGTACCACAGCCTCTTTATCCAGTCATCTGTCGCAGGGACCTTTGGTTGTTTCCATGTTTTGGCCACTGTGAACAGCGCTGTGATGAACATTGGGGTACATAAGTCTTTGCGGACAAAGGTTTTTAAATTTGGGGTAGATACCCAGAAGGGGGATTGCTGGGTCCTATGGTAACTCCATTCCCAATTTTCTGAGGACCCTCCACACTGTCCTCCATAGCAGGTGTATCAATTTGCAACCTATTGAATATTTAAAGACCTCAGTCCTACTTCTCAGACCTTTCACTATTCTGGTCACCACATCTGCTTAAATAGGATAGTGACCGAACTTTTTCCTAGAGCTGCTATAGCAAATTACCACTTGGAAGCTTAAACCACAGAAAGGTATTCTGTCCCTAACCCACTCGTCCCCAAATGGAGGGGAGAAAGGGGAGGGGGTGGGAGAGGAGGGGGGGAAGCTAAATATAAGGGGATGGAAAGAGGGGTCACATTAGGTGGTGAACTTATTATGCATCAAGTTGACAATGCACTGTAGAACTGTATGCCTGAAACCTATGTAATCCTTGCTAACGGATGTCACCCCAATAAGCCTAACAATAAAAATGAATTAAAAAAAAAAAAAAAGAAAGGTATTCTGTCACCATTCCGGAGGCCAGAAGTCTGAAACTGAGGTGTCGGCAGAGCTGCACTCCCTCCGAAGGTTCTATGGACAAATCATGCTTTGTCTCTTCCAGATTTTGGTGGTCCCTGCAAATCTTGCATTTCCTTGGCTGGTAGCTGCATCACTGCAGTCTCTGGTTCCATGTTCACTTTGTCTTCCCCTCTTGTTATAAGGACAGCTGTTAATTGGATTTTGGACCTACCCTCAATCCAGGGTGATCTCACTTAACTTATCTTAACTTAATATCTCCAAAGATCCTTTTCCCAACCTGTCACATTCACAGGTTCTGAGTGGACCTGTCTCTTGGGAGTAGGGAAGGGGACACAATTCAATTCCATACAGTGAGAATCTATGAGAGACCTCTACTGAAGTCTTACCTGTAGCAAGTTCAATGAGACAATTAGGATGATTTGATTATTTAACAAATGCTAAGATTTTTAAATGTTTCAGTTGCCAAAAACATTACTCTGTTGTCAATGAACACTGATTTTACATGAACAGTACTAAGACTTATGTCCCCAATTGCATTCATGTCCTTGCTCATTAAGCAAAAAGAGATCATCTTATTTCCCATTGATGTCACGTAGAGAACATTTGGGGCCTTGTCCTCATCGGTCACCATTGTTATCTAAGCTGTGAGTCAATATATTGAATGCAAGGCAGATGGGAGCAATTCTAGTTAGAATTCTATTCCTTGGGAGCATTTATTTATTGAACGTTTTTGGTGTTTTGCACACTGAGTAGGATGCTGCCATGCATGCTCTGAGGGACTCCAAGCTAAGATACAGGTAAGAGTGCGTGACATTTTTGAAAGCTTGCAGAGCCACCAATGAGTATTTTTTTAGTTATGCTTGGGGAATTAAACTAAAAGCACATGCTTGTATTTTATTCACAACAATCTCATTAAAAAAAAAACCATCAACTTGCCAAATACCTTGCTAAATGTCAACAGATATTACATCCACTAATTTGCCAATTTAACAAACCAGTCTTATCAGAAAGAAGCTTTTATTTGGCAGACTTTATCCTCAGTGAATCTTTATCAGTTTCTGCTGATCACTATTAAAAGATTGATTCTAAAATGTTGGTGTTGACAGCAAGTTTGCCAGTCTGTAGTTACTGGAATGAAACTTTAAAAAAAAAAAGAAAGAAAAGAAAAAAGACAGTTGCTCACATCCTGTCTACTGACACTTCTTTAACTTTTCAGAAATTCTCAGAGATTACTGACAGCTTTTCTTATAAGGAATTAACTCAGCTGTGTGAAATAACAAATTCTGTGTACAATGAATCCTGAGTGTGTGTGTGTGTGTGTGTGTGTGTGTGTGCAACTTGCTTTTGTTTAATTCTCACAACAACCTTATAAAATAGGAACTGCTCTTAAGCCTACTTTACAGATGGGGAAGACAGTTGAAGCAAAACAGGTGACAAGAAATTTCATTCCATGAAAACTGGACATTTGAAAGGAAGCACTCTTTTTGTGAAGATGAAGTTTCTGATGCCAGAGAATGTTCCTTCATCTAGATGATGCCACTCATGAACCCAGCTTCCAACAGTGTTGCCTTTGTGGTACATGTAGTTGGTGACATCTGAATGGGATGAGCATCCTGTGGTTGTTGCTGAGTGTTTAAATCGGAACACTGTGCCAGTTCATGCCACGTTTAAATCAGCTCATGTCTCAATCTTAGAACAATTTCTTCTTGTTTAACCTTCAGAAATACAAACTGAAAATGCTTTTAAGCAATTAACTAGGTTGATGCTTCGTGTTAAACGCATGAGAGAGAACTATAAAAAACACCACCAACAATAAAATGATGTCTAGTTCCTTCTCTGGACCAGTTTAAAAAGGTTCTGTAGGAGTGTGGCAGAGAACCAGCATTTTTAAAAGGTTTCCCACATGGTGCTACTGTACAGCCTGGGGTTTGAATCACTGATGGAGATTATCTATTTTATAGTGGTACGATCAGAGTTTCTCACACTCAACTGTGCATTAAAGCTACCTGAAAGCTTATTAGAAATGCAGGTGCCCAGGTGCTTCCACTAGAGATTCTGACTATAGGTCAAGAGTGGGGTCCAGGAATCTGCATTTGTAACTAGCATCTCAGATGAATTTACTGCATATATATATCCCTGGACCACGTTTTAAGAAACAACAGGCTAGATGCCCTCTTTTGGACTTACCTTGGACTAAAATGATTTCTCTTGGTCTTCTGTGTCTCAGCCTTATTTCTAAAAAGTATTTAAGTAAACTAAGAATCATATTAGTCAAGTTAGGTTCTGCTATAGGAATAAACAAACTCCCCCATCTTAGGGGATTTATACAAAGTTTATTTCTGGTTACACCACACGACTTTCACATGGAGGGCTCTGCTTCTCATGGTCACTTGGAGACTCCAGCTGACGAAGATGCCACCATCTTATAATGCTGCCATACCAACAGGGTAAGTGGCAGAGGAGACAGAAGTGTAGAGATAATGCACAGCGACCTCCCTCAGATGGAAAATGACACTGGCACTGCTATTCACAACCCATTGACCAGAGCTGGCCACATGACCCCCTAACAGGGAGCTTGGACAGCGATTGGTAAACAGAATTGGTAAACTCTTGATTAGAACAGTTGTGGCTGATCTCTGGCTTCTTTTATCTATTGACAATGTATTATTTCTCTCAGTCAAGCAAGCACTTACTAAGCCCCAACTCCATGATAAACTCTGTGCCAGAAAATAATGAAAGACAGACTCCAAAAGAAATAAAAGATAGGCTTCCTAGTGCTCAAGATTGTTTGGGAAGATAGCACTCACAGATCAGAAGGAGTGAGTGAACAATAGACAATATTAGGTGATTGAGGGCCAAATTAGGTGGGTGGCTCTGTGCAGTAGCTGCTCAGAAAAGGTGTGACCAAGAGGCCTGGGTTGATCAGGGAAGGTTTGCTGGTGGGGGGTTGGAAGCTAGATTGGGACTTGAAGGAGGTCTAGGTAAACATCACAGGGATGGAATAGGTAACAGCTTATGCAGAGGTACAGGAAAAATTGAGTATGGAGCCTAGAGAAGATCAAGGAGTTAGATGTCCAGGAAACCCCAAGTGGTACAGTTGCCACTCCCTGGTTTATATTGGTTTTGATGAAAGCCCATAATTAACTGTCAGTGAAAGTCAGTTGTTGGTAAAGTGCAAACTCCATTAAACAGTGACTTGTATGCGGACTAACTTCTACCTTTTCCCTATTTAAGAGAAAAAGATGCCTTGACACAGTCATCAGACCAGGAAAATCTGTAGAGCTCACCTGGGACAGCCTTACTAATGCCCCCCACACAGTGATGTTCCTCTCTGAGGACCACAGGTAGCGTGCTCCCCAAGGAGCCCTTGAGTGCTAGGGGTTCACACTCATCTATGATGTGGAGCAACCTCTTAAGACTCAAAGCCCTCATGTTCTGCCATGCTACTGCTGCTGCCACCGCCACCATCCTTCAGGTTTCTAGAACAGTGGTATCAGTGAGCTCCCAGTGCTTTCTCACTAAAGGCAGAGCTCTGCCAGCCCAATAAATCAGCAGAAAAATAATAAATAGATGTTCTCACTGCCCCTCAAGAGGAGGCTTGTGAAATTTCCCTCACTCGATGCTGCTGTCACCACTCCTGCCTGGGACCAGAGCAATGTGGAGGGCGTGGGATGTCTCTGTCCCCAGAGACAATGAGCCAAGTCTCTGGAGGGGTAAGCAAAGTGCTGTAGGCAGCGCCCGCGGAAGGGGCGGGCCTGGGAAGATTGGGATCTGTTTGGCTGTTTCGAAACTGAGTCTCGTGCTCGGCCTGGGGGAACAGAGCTGTCTGCAAATAAGTGAGCTGGGCTGGAAGTCTGGGTCAGATGGGGGCTCACCTTTCAGAACAGCCTGCTTGGAGGTGCTGTGAGAAACATAGTTTGGACATGCCTACTTGCTTGTGGCTTTGGTCCCCGCCACAAGGGGCGGGCAGGGTGAAAGGGGAGCAAGTGTTGAAATATCAACAGGGAGGCAGAGGCAGTTCTCATGGGTGGCTGTGTCAGGGTGGCAATTAGAGAAGAAAGGGAGGACTTGGACTTGGGGTCTGGGAGGAGCTGTTTACCAAGGGCTGCTAGGGGTTGGTTCCTATATCACCTCCAGGAGATCCTAAGTCCCAGGTTAGAACATCTCCTCCAACTGTTATGTCTTATAAATGAGCATAGTAAGGCCCAGAGAGGGAAGCTGACCAACCCAAGGTCACACAGCTAATGGGGGCAGAGTCAGAACATCTTCGATCTCCTGACTCATAGTCCAGGTCAGTTTCCACCATGCTGCCTGTCAGGACAAAATATACACGCACACACACACACACACACACACACAC